>CM069442.1:73021360-73076026 GCA_035610835.1 Ophiura sarsii | reverse complement strand
TTTTTGCTAAAGCCATTTAGTAATTTAGCAAACAGAGACCAAAATGTTGCTGTTGCTTCAGGAAATCACCATCATTTGAAACACCAATATTTTGGAAAATAGTTTTAAAAAGAAAACAGAATTCTATACAAATTACTTTTTATAACACCGATACGTATGTCTCAAAGCTCAATGATTAGATGATTAAGAGTTAAGACCTTGGGGGTAATTCCCAGTAAAGGAGGGGGAGGGGTTTCTTTTTAAAATAATAGATTAGGTATCAACAACCCGGGGGGGGGGGGGGTACTCGGATTTGGTTTGGTCGGGGGTGTGCCGCTGGAGATTCAAAACCCATACTCATTTCTAAGGGTGATTTTTCGCGAAAATAGACCTAATTTTGGCAAATTTTCGCGAAAAATGACCTAATTTTCACGAAAATCACGAAAACAGGACCCATGTCTAAGGATTTTTCACTGAAAAGCCTACCCATGGCTAAGGATGTCTCATGAAAAAGCGACCCACTGGAGCGGCACATCCCGTATACCTGACATACGTGAGTACCCCCCCCCCCCCCCCGGATCAACAACAGGCAATTTTCTCTTCTTCCCATTCAGTTCTCTTAGTACAAATACTAGCTTTCAAAATATTGCAGCCTATCCCCATCAAAAAAGTAAAATGTTAAATATCCCTTCTCTACAACCAAGGCGTCAGCCTATATGTTGCATATCAGCAGGCAAACCCTCAAAGGTATTTAAACAATCACATGACAGGATAAAGGGCAACCATAAAGGAAATCCCACAATACTATTAATTAATTAATTAACTACCCCTATGTCAGTGTCAAGAGAATCCACACAAATTACAAAGACGATCCCTTTGAGGCTGTTATAGTGCCGTGTCCCCAAGGGTCATCCCAGGTCTTAAAATAGCGTTTTGTGTAATGTCAGCCTATTAACGAAGATCACAGTCAACATGCTTGGATAAAGTCTATGGTAAGATCTTGAATGAAATGTATCTCATCAAGAAATTTAACAAAATTATAAATAAACTAGATGATACTATAAGCACCATGTTTAATTTTAAATTTTAATCAAATTTACAGACAAAATGTTGTTATAGAAAAAATATTAAAATTAGGAGCAAATAAAAATGTCAATTTTGTTGAGAAAGTCTTGTGGCTCTTTTTTGACACACATATCCGATATGTAGTCCCCTGACACGTATGAGTCATTGGGTGCATATAGGAAGTCATGATCAAAATTACAGTCTGACTGCCAGCCAGCCACCTTAGCCATACATGAATGCTGACTGCCTACTACCATCTAGAGACTAGAGTGCTTGCTCTTGGAGCAAGGTATACATACATGTACACTCTTAGAATAATTAAGTCAATTTTGTTACTCGTTGGGTGTCAATCAGACCTTAGAATGATTTCTGTCAAATTGCACTTCAAATGTGCAACCTTGAGGGCTGGGCGTACTCTAAAATGCTCCAACTGTTTCACACTCTTACAAATGCGTATTAGTGATCATGATATAATATGCTGGTTCCCCGTTATCATTACGCCATAGAAACCACACACGAAGCGATGGCAAATGAAATGCTACTGCTCAACGGTCGAGCGTTGTAGAGTATGCTCAGCCCTTACGTATTTTTCATCTTGAATTATCAATGGTACATGCGGGGAAATTTAGTTTGGCTGAGTGCAATTGTACAAATGTTGTATTTTTATCCTTACTGATAGGGATTTGAAATATCGTACCTCATTTTCACATCATTTATTAAGAGTGTACATTCTATCATAAGAGAATCAGATGAGAATTTTAAACGAATACCTCATATAATAACGGGGAAACCTTAAACGTTGCTACTGTGAATCAAGAATAATAATCCAAAAATTACTTGTCCAGTACTTGTTAAGCATGAAAGATGCTATTGCGTATACATGGGCACCTCAAGATCAAGTACTTGACGCCTGCACATACATAGCCATCAAAGCATGAACCCAGAAAGAATAACTATGCAAATATGGGATACTATTATTGGAACAAAATATATGGATTGTGGATAAGTGGTACTTCTATCAGTCCATCACATTTGGCACATTTGATTTGTGATTGAGTGTCAAGGATTGAGTGTGGTGTCAAGATTGGGGTGTCCTCAACAGCTAAAAATTACACTTTGTACAACAATTGTTATACTTGAAACGTTCTCGTTCAAGTAGATGTACATGTATGCCATGTTTTACCCAATGCAAACAACCAATCATAACAAAAAGACATGTCTAATTGTGCTCCTGATTTTTTTGTTCGGTCAAAATTGGCATGTCCTAGGCCTCAACTGCTAAAAATAACACATTGTTTTTATATAAAGACATGGTTAAACTTGAAATGTCCTCTAACTCAAGTGGATGTATGCCATGAACATGATGAATGGCCTATACAAACATCTAACCAAGTCACGGTCTCCTTGGTTGGTAGCAGACATTTTATGTAGGATTTTGGGCCGGAAGCCTACATCAATAAACTTTGATATGAATTAAATTGAATTATTTGTAATATCTTTCTTCTTTTTCCAATTTCAAAGTGAAAAGAACTTGAAGATAGATGGTGCCTATTGATAATCCTGTGGTAAAATGTCTACTCAATATCTATCCAAAGCAGTCTTCAGATTAGGATGTCTTCTTGTAGTCTACAGTAGAGCTAACATGGATTTTTTCACCATTTTGTTGGCATCAGCATTTCCTCATTTTTTACAAGCATCACTCTTAATCACTCACTGAAAAATAAGATTTTTTGTTGTTGCAATTTCTATACTACCAATATGCCAATTATCATACTTTTTGACAGATGTTACAAATGTGTTTGATTTTTGCAACTATCATGTTCCATTTCAGTTTTCTTTGTGTTTTCCCCCACTATCTTTTTGCTAATATTGCATTATAATAACCGACATGTCAAAAACGAGCACACAGAACCAGGGGGCGTCCGATCTCTATGGTAATTATCTAACTGTCCTGATGATCTTCTTCATCACTATCCCACCTACCTTAAGATCTAGATGACATATACTCCTCTCATGTAAATGTTGCACCCCTTCTAAGATCTGTTTTGTGAACTGTGCTGCTATCTCCTCGGTCAAATGGTCTTTGTCGGCAAGATAATGGAAGAGCTCTCCACCCGTTACTCTGTGTGGATGAAGAGAACAACAGGGAAATGAGAATGTTTATTATCTTGATATAAAAGAAATATTTGATTTATCTGGCAATGAGGTGCAACAGGTTTTCATTAACCCTAACTCTAGATCACCACACGGCAACAGATTTCTTTTCCGACCCCCAAAATTCACCAGAAAGGTCACAAGACCCCCCCGGATTTGAACCACGGCCCTCCAGCACCAGGGCCCAGATCCTAGCCACTACACCACGACTGTCAGTCGACGAGTATATTTGCCTCGTTATTTAGCCTGGGTCCGTTTTGTAACCCAAAAACCTGCACGCCGGGTTATAAAAATTCTTTTATTTATTTATTTATCGTATTTTTATTGTTTGTGTTTTATTTTTGTGTTATTATAATTTGGAAATGTTTTTGCTAAAATATTCTGATGAGGCTAATTGCATAAATTACTGAACAAAATAACAAAGTTAAAAGAAATTTCTAAGCGTATATTATTTGAAATTTGGTACAAATGTGGTGCCCTGCACCATAATATGCTACAAACGCACGGTTGTATATTCAATTTACATAACTAATTTAAGCACATTCAATGTGTTACAGTATTATACCTAGTACGCGGCATTTTGCAAATCTTCTTTGTTTGATACTATAAGAGCGAAAATGTGTGCGGTGGTTTGATTTTCACACTTTTCGCGCTCTGAAGAAGAACATCAAAAGTAAAGCACATCAAAATATTGATTTCAACATTATCCCTGTATGGGAGAAATGATCAATTGTCATGTGAAAATAACAACTCACAAAAATATCTTTAAAGTCAAAATGCGCACAAATGTGACCCAATGCTAGTAAAATGAGACTATAAAAATTGAGTTATTTATATCATGATCATATACAAGTTAAGGGACATTTTGGTACTAAAGTCAAGGTTATATCACATTCCTAACCAAAGTTACAGATTATTGAAAATCACTTTGTTGAAAACATCAAATACAAATCGTTAAGCTATGGACATTTAAAGTTTTGGTTTTGTCAACAAATCAATGGAGTAAATGAAAATTATTCAGTCTTTTGTTGGATACAAGATGTATCAAAGATCAGAAAGAAGGCATTTCATGATTTGACTTATTTCAAACTCAAATTAGCTCCTGCCACATTATGCCTCATTTACTCATGTTGGGTCACAAATATCTAAATGCGAAAATATTGGCTTTTACAGTATGCAATACTCAAACGTTTGCTAAACGTTGTTGTAAAAATCTATGATTGATGATACCTAAATATGTTATTATGCTATTCATATACAAGTACATGTATGTAGGTGTTTAATCGCAGAAGTCCAAATATATTAATTTGTATATATAAGGCTTAGTAGTGTATTATCTTTGGAATGAATCAAAGCTTTGGGAATGAATGTAATTAAATGGCTTAATCATAACACCCCCAAATACCATAAAACCCTAAAAATAGCCCACACTGGCGCCCCCGCTTCCTCATTGCGTAATCACGAGAGGCTTTAATATACGCATACAAATTGTGTGCTTGTTATCCTCCATTAAAGATTTTGTTGTTGTTGTGTTGCCCTCAGCGATCGACCCTAAAATCTAAAAAATCAGGGTCATATTTTTTTTTTAAGATTTACATTTTACCCAAATTGCTAAAATATTACTATTTTCTGCTTAAAATCTAAAAAATCAGGGTCGCATTTTTTTTTAAGATTTACATTTTACCTAAATTGCTGAAATGAATTAGTTTGCTTGAAGAAATAGTTTTTAAACTATTATCACACTAGAAACATTAGTAAAATTGACATTTACCAATTTCGTCTTGACATGAACCACGCCAGTCAGTAACATTTGCTAGCATAAAAAAAGAAGAAAAATAGGAAAATCGACAGACCGATCAGACCTCAAGACTTATGGCCAAGGGCGGCGGAACCGGGGGGGCCAGGGGGGCACGTGCCCCCCCATCCGTGAAAGTGGTGGGACACCATGTGCACTGTGCCCCCCTAGAATTTTGTGGCTGAACTCCTTTAATCGAGCTCCACAACATTTTTTACCCCAAAATAATTGAGAAGATTGACTTTTAGTGTCAAAAATACATGAAATTCTCTTAAACTGCAAGCAATTTTGCATTAAAACCAAAAAAAATTCGCGCGCTTCGCGCGCATTTGTACAATTTTCCTTGCCAATTTTTCCCTCCACGAAACAGCCTTTGGTCCCATTTTTATGCTGGTGGTGCTGCCACTGATTGAGAGTATCAATGTCCTTCTTAGGTTGTAGCTGAGACGACTTCGTTTCAGTCCATAGTAGTTTTTTCCATCCAAAAGTATGAGAGTCGCATTTTCAACAAGAATTAGTTAGCATGGTTGTAGTGATAGTCTTGTGGACATGACTTCAAAGCGCATCTAAGTTATTGAGAAGATTGTTAACGGTATAGCCTATATTTTCGCAAATAATACATTCGGTGTTGAAATTAAAATTGAGTTGCGCATCGCTCCTAAAGTACAAATGTTTATTATTAATAAATTAATGTTAGTGATAAACATTATGCCATTTTCCGTTTCAAAATGGACCGCAAATGGCCTCAATATGCATCTAAAATTCCAAATTTAGCTCCACGGAACCCACGCTGTGAGAAGCTCCGCTCCGCTTTCCAGGATCATAATCATTATACAAATGTTCAATTATTTCATTATTCATTATTGAAAAAATTCAGCAACTAAATTGCCATTTTTCTTACAAAATAGACAAGAAATGGCCTTGATGCAGCGGAAATTCAAAACTTTCCGGGGCCCGGTAATCATAAAATGTTCGTTTTCATTAATACTACTGGTCACTTTTTGGAAATCTTGTCATTGGGTTGCGGATTTTTATTTTTATTTTTAATTATTGCTGTATAAAGTACAATTTCGTGGGCCTTTACAATGTCATGAATGTGTTAATTATATCAAAATACGCCATGAAATGGCCCCTGAGCGCATATCAAAACCCAAAATTTCCGGACCCCACGCCGCAAGGCGCTCCACTCGCTCCGCTCGTTTCGCTTGCATGATCGTAATTTTCGTGCCCCCCCATTTTCAAATACGCTCCGCCGCGCCTGCTTATGGCATTTGTATTCAATGTGAACCATTTTACAAACATTTGCTGTTTGGTGCGGACCATGTTCTGCACCATCCAACTTGATCTTTTGCTAGAATCCAAAAATAATCATAACACATTTTCAATATCAAACGAGCATCTATTAAAGCATTGACATACAACTGAGTGTGGCCAGGGGAAATGTTACAAATGCATTTTTGTGGCATGTGTGCAAGACGGATGTAACTGATTTTTTTCCGCGAAATTTTAGTTTTAGTTCAACAGTAAAGAATCAAGCGCCAATTTTACGGTTTGGTATTAAGTCTGAATTAAAATGAAGCCTACTTTCATTTCTCTGAAAAAAATAACACATTCAGAACAATCGAAAATGCAAGAAATTTGAGCAAAAATGGCTTCTTGTGCAAAAAGACAAAATAGCAGATACAACATTTTCTACAAGAAAGGGAATACTGTAAAAGCTGAAATTTTCGCGGTAGTTTTATTTTCACACTTTTCGCGCAAAATGTTTTCCCGCGAAAATATAACACACAAAAATATTGTTTTCAACAATCATGCAGTGCATCCAGGAGGTCGCCCGCGAAAAAAACAATTCACGGAAGGTCTATGATATCAAAATGAGGGAAAACATCGCAAAAATATTGGCTTTTACAGTACTCATTACCACCTGGTTCATGTTATTTCAAAGGTTGCCAATTGGTTTTGTAACAATAAGACTAACTGTAACGCCAGGCAACCACCATGGACGCTATCCAAGACAGGACTTAAATAAATTGTATGTATAACCTGCAGCAGCAATGACTGAATTGTGTAGTTTATAAACATAATGCACTTATCAATTGCAACCCCGGCCCCTGGGTACCCGGGGATGGCCGGGACTTTGATATCATGTTAGCCGGGGATTTGACTCAAAATGTGTCCCCGCAGGGCCGGGCATATGCCGGGACTTGTTGTATCAATTTAAGTTAGCCAAAGAGCCGGGAATTTAGGCGGGGAATTTAGCCGAGTGAGGGCCGGGGTTTGGCCGTGATTTACCCGAGCTTTTTCAACTGCTAAATTCAGTGGTATGCTAGTACAAAGTAGGCCCACAACATAGCGAGTATTCAGCAGCGACGTGCGCTACATGAAGCTGTTATAATCTAGAAGGTATTTCCCTTTTTCGTTTGTTAGAATATTTTAATTTAATTATTTTGGCAAAGGTTCTGTAACAATTGCCAATGCAAACCACATGTGAGTAGGCCTATTGCTTGAATACACATAGGCCTACTTTGGAAGTATTTCATGATGTTATCTAATCCATTCAGAGCTCTGCAATTTATCGAATACCGGGTAATAGTAGCCTATGCCTGCCAAATTTTGAACCAATGTATGCATGCAAATCACGCTACGAACATGACGAGGCATAATGATGATATAGGATTGTGAGAAACCATGCTCTGCAATATATTAGCAGATTCAAGGGCCGGGATTTAGCCCAAGAAAACCCGGGGATTGTATCAATGCCCGGCCCATAGGGGGCCGGGACTTGTCAGGGGATTACTCAAGATTTATGCCCCGCCCGTCAGGGACTTTGACGGGACTTAGGCGGGGAATTTAAATTTTCAAAAATACATCTCCGGCACAAGTCCCGGCCATCCCCGGGTACCCAGGGGCCGGGGTTGCAATTGATAAGCGCATAAATAAGAGACAAATCCGCTCAAACCCTTGGGTTATTATTCAACCAATTGTGAATTCACTTTTTTCAGACTGTAATGAATTGGATCAAGCTAGAATAGGGAAGTAAAAATTCTAAAGCGCAAATGTTTGAAAAAGGTTTTGATTATATTACCTTTTTCATTTTAAAGGGATATTGTTTGTTTGTTCAACGAGTGGTAGGTCCATCATATTCTTGATTTTTTAGTTTAAAAATTGTTTTGTGTGATTTGTATGCAACAAACTTTTAATTTTTTTTATGTTGTGCAAACTGTATCATCTGACTGACACAACATTTGAAATATTTTGCACATCCAGGAATTTGGTGTACAACTATGTAGTTTTATTGCGCCTTTAAAATAGTAAACAATTTATCTGATAAAATATTCAGACATCGTAAGTCACATGATTTTACAGGGTAAAAATATGATTTTATGATGAACTTTCCTGTCCATACGGCCTGTCTTCCTTTTCATTTGTTACTTGAAATAGTACTGATATTTGAATGATATGGAGGTTATCTGTTTAATTCAATGGCAAGTTTTCAACCTTATTGTCAGATGTTCTGTCAAGACTAGAATATTAAGACTAAATTAGCACTTGCTAAGATATCGTTAAGTGTTGCAACCAAATACAACCTTCATACAACCCTGCCTGGAGCTATATATTTCACTGATCACGATAATGACGCTATAGAAAAGCACAGAAAACCTCCAACTTGTATAAAATGACTTCACACGTTTCTACATTCAATTAAATACTCAAAGTATTGATTTCCTAGGTCAAACGCACCCTGGGGACTTGTGGATAACAATTCACGAGTCTTGTCCATTTCGTAGCGCTCGGTAACTTGTCCTTGTGCGTATTCAAAAGATATGACCAAGGAAAAGGAAAATATTGAGTAACTAACTTCCTGAAGCAAGGTGTTGGGACACTTCAGAACACTTGTTTTACATGTGTGTATCACAATCGAAGTAGTATCCACTTAGTAAATTGGTCGATTGGTCAAGTGGTCAAATAGAATCAATAGCCTGCCTTCAATATGTATTTGGCTCATTCCATGAAGTTGGGGCATTTGTTAAAATAGCAGAATTTGGTACTTTAGGCAGCTTATAAACTGTTTTACTCTATGTGTATATCAAAAAAAATTAGTGTCCAAAAACAGTACTAGGTTATAGTATTGAGCCATGAAAAAAATTAAAAATCGACCCTTCCTTGAAGAAAATAAAAATAAAAAATGAGGTGGTGTCCAAGACCAATTTTGCTACAAAACGTGACATGGAAAACACAACAATTAATATGAGTTTTATGTAAGCAAAACTATCATAGAATTGCTTGGAAACCGATTTGATTAATAAAAGATACATGTATTCATAGTTTACTGACCAAAACACCTCGTCACGCTGGACTGATTTTTCACCCAAGCAACATGAAAATTGCCTTTCCGATGCTACGCACGGTGTCCACAAAATATACACGTGTAGCATCGGGAGTTTTCATTGCTGAATGGGGGTAGTTCTCTATCATACATTTTTTAATTATTTTCCAAAATTAAGAGCATTTATCAATTGAAAACTATTGCAAATGAGAATAAATTTCATGAAGACCATTCTATATATTCATGAAAAAGTATACCGTGCCGTGTGCATGGTGTCCTAACCATAAAATGTAGCATCGTGATAAACATCCAATGCAATTTGTGGGAATCCCCCCCTGGAGATAAATAAAACATTCCATATTTCTTTTTGTAAGGATAGAGGTCAATAGCTATCAGGTTTGTTTGGAATTTGCCACATGTTGACTAGTTTTATCAAGGTTTCAGTCGCTGGTGTCCCGTTGTAGCATCGGGACTTTTATGTAGCATCAAAATGTAAACATTGGATAGTTTTGTGAATGGTAAGTGCGATTGTAATTATTTCTTAATGTTGCTTGTATGTCTGTATTTATTAATGCATTTTTATTGAAAGGGAAACACTGAATCAGAATTTCTTTTCATGTTATGATATTAATTTTGAGTCACGGACGTCATAATAATTTGGCGTCCATGTAGCATCGGGCATAGCATGGGCAATATTTTGCATTGGGTATCGTTATAGTTCGTTGAAATTGTAATTTTTTTGTAGAATCACATCATTAATAAACTTTGAAGTTAATAATGAATTAGTTTTTGCTCTTTTAATGCTAATAATATAGCTTACCAATACGATGCTACATGGACACCATGTCCATGTAGCATTTCATAAAATTTGCCTAATTAGACTAAAACAATTACCCCATTCGAAATTATCCATCACCCAAAACATTCAAAACATTGCCTACATTTTACTACACTTTACAGAAAAAAGGCATATTATGAGAGATGTATATCTAATGAAATATATTAATACACAATGCTACATGGACACCATTTCCATTAGCATTTCACTGAATTCACAATAAACATTCCCTTATTTTAGTTTTATTTACTATAAATAAAACAAATAATTGTAAATCATTTAAGTTCTCAATCCTTTGCTATTCTTTTTCATGTTAAATGAATAATAAATATAAAATACTCCAGCATGATTTTAATATAAATATTTTCCTGCAACACAAAAAGTGCAACATGAATAAATAATCTACTCCAATATATCAATACACAATGTTCCATGAAGATACTAAGCCATAGGGTTTATTTTGTTTTGCTTTGCAGGTTCTTGACATTAATTCAGAAGACAGTTCTATCGTCCTGGAATTTATGGAGATAAAGACAAGGAACCCATCATTTTCAAAAACTAGTATCTTTCCAAAGAAATCCATCATGGCAATTAAATTATTTTTTTGCAAACTGACTTTTTAAGTGATCAAACTTTTCAATCATCTTTATCAATAATAGAGGATGATTCAATCAGAAACGAGCAAAGAGACTAAGATCACAAAGGGTACTTTAAGAACAACACTGCATGAAGTTTGTTTCAGTGGACATCTTAAGTTTCTTTGATCAATGGTGTATTGTTATTGTGTAATTGTAAGAAATGGTGTATGTGTATCATAGGTAAAATGTTTTATGCTTCAGGTAATTTGTAGTTTTACAATCCATGTTATTAATTTTATCGTGTGCTTATAACATAAAAAGTTAACATCATAGTACATCCTCTCTATTGATCTGAAAAAGATGCACCTGTTCAAGCTGTTCCAAATATTTTAGGGCACGGTGTCCATGTAGCATCGTAATACTTAAGTACACAGAAAAGGTAAATTTTACATGAACAGTGTTTAGATAAATTTCAAGCAATTCACTCTGTGTATCTACTTGATATGATGAACAAGTAGACAAACCATTCACACTTAAATAATTGTAACAGTATGAATAGTCTTATTATTAACAATGTTACAAGACGCGGTGTCCATGTAGCATCGGTAGTGCATTTTATAACATTATACAGGTAAATAATACTTCATATACTTACTTTATGACTATAATGTAATCAATGTGCATGGTTTATAGAGTACTTTACATCAAACAAATATTGATATGTACTTTATTTAAATTCATTATACAAATTGCAAAATAAAGAGTCACTTTTCAATGAGTTTTTATATAAAACAGTTAATCTACGATGTCTTGTTTGTTAAGTTATGTTCAACCTAGACAAATCTGGTTTCTTTTCATGCATTTGTGGTTCCAAGTTAGTTAATTCAGGTATAGAAACTTGGCCCACATCTTAAGCTAATTTATTAGAAAATGATATGGAAATGGGAAATGGTGTCCATGTAGCATCAGGATTTTTGGAAATGTCATCCAACTGTTGAACATGTGCGTTTATTTTACACCAAATGTTACATTAAAATAAAAAGTTCTACATTGGACTTTGGTAAATGTAGAACCTAAAAAAGAAGAAAGAGTTGGAAAATATCCATTTTGAAAATTTCACTTGGATGTCACATAATATGCCCCAACTTCATGGAATGAGCCATTTCTGAAATATGTGTATAGTCATGGCAGGTAATAGAGGAGGAGCTGAATCGCGGATTAGCCCTATTTCTAATCCTATTCCCTTCTTTCATGATCAATTACCACCCTATTGTATATCGTAAGAATAATCCTCCTTGAATCGGCCTTTCAAGCCATGTGTATAGCCGCGATCAACCTCCACACTCGAGTGGTTTTGACGTCCCGTGTACGTATCACACTTAAAGTGTTTCTAGATTTTATTTGTAAACTTTTATCACGCATGTGTACGAGGGGCATAACATCTATTTTCTTAATTAAGACAATGGATGTTTGGTCCCTCGTAAGCTTGCGTGATAATATTTTACACCACCGAAAGAGATCTCAGGGAAACGAACATTTCAGCAAAACTTCTACCGAAATCGGCGGTATATTCGGAAAGTTACGAATTATTGAATACGTCATTCTGTTTAGGGAAATTTGGTTCCCAAACTGTGAATTCTTAAGAAATAAGTCCGACAATTTGGTTATTTTCATATATTTCCTGTAATTTCCTGTAATTCAGACATAGTTCAAAATAAACTTACTCATATATCGTACCGATTTATGATGATATGATCGTGACCGAAGTTGACCGAAAAATGTAATATTGAATCAAATATTGCTACATTTCTGATGCATACAGCAGAATCGAGGCAGACTACTGAACTTTGTTCACCAAAACTATAAGAAGCTAAAAATCCCATCGTATCCATGCGAGTCTACATCACTTTCAAAAATCCCGCGTCAATTCAAAGAATAGACTGAATGGATTGTATGAATGCTGTGAATGACGACGCTTGGTGATTCCTTTCTGTAAAGCCGACCGAATCCCGTGCAAGGCCTCTATAGACATGATAAACAAGTGACATCAAAACCGCTCGAGCATGGTGGTCGATCGCAGCTAAACAATAGTCTTCAAAGGCCACTTCAAGGAGGGTTATTCTTACGACGTTAATAAGTGAATTACGCCTATGCCTAGCAATGAATAGGCGGCTATAAACATAGTTCGTTTGAGTAGTGTCGCGATTGGCCTCCTCCTCTATTACCTGCCATGGTATAGTATAGGGCTTAGTGGCAACAAAATTGGTTTAAAAATAAAGGCAACTTAAAAATTGTAGGGAATTGGATTTGCCAGACCTGAAAAAATGTAAGGAAATTGAAAACGACATTTCCGGGAAATGTTCGAGGAATGGGAGATATTTTCAATGTTGGATAAATTGGTGTTCCTAGGAAAATGTCAATTGTCCAATCCTAATTTGAAATAATGACTGTTGGAACACGATCTCATCTCAGAATGAACAACTTCCGCCCATAATTCATATTGGATACATTTATGGAAAGACATTTTGGTACAGATCTAGAGTGGGTTCATGTGTCCCTCTATATGGCTGCCATCTTTAAAAATGGAGGACCAAATTGAGGGACTGGGGAAAAAGTGAACGGAAGTGTTGTGGAAAGTCACAACACTTTTGTCACTTCTACATCTGAACTTAACCGACAACAACACCAAAGCATGCGATTGGGCAAATTTAAATTGTAGAGTGTTTGTGATGATCGTCACGCTGCGCCGTGGGAGGTAAATCAGCGCGCTACATTGTGTCACACAATGCACAACACTGCACGAAACCACCGAAACGTGTGATAGTGTGTAAGTTTATCAATATACACTTTTGCATATTTTCAGTCTTCACTTTTGAGCACCCTTGCAGGGGCCATGTGTAAATTAATTGTGAAGACGGGAAGGATTCAGTCTAGTGCAGATCTACACAATAAAATTGTTGTTTCATCTTGAACGTTGTATCAGAATTGAACATTTTAAACCATAGAGCTAGATTCTTATGTAGCTCTACCTTTAAACAGAACTATTGTAAGGAGTTTTTTTTCTTCATTTTGAAAGTAACTTATATGTGCATATCAATATTGATAATCACAACTAGGTCTCTGCTTTTTGAGTTGTCTGCTAAACTCAGTGTATCTGTATTGAATTGGAGCAGGCAGGAAATCACGTATATCAACTGCACTAACCCACCCATTATGTCTGTGGGTGAAACGCTGCGATAAGATATCATCTAAATGTATCACTTCCTTGGGACCTACAAAAGGTTCTATTGATAGAGCATACTTGATGTTGTTAGGGCCTAATGGTGTATCATTGATGCGCAGATGTATATGGGGGTGGGATAATAATCAGCGCTGCCACGCTTTCAGTCGATGACTTTGACTTTAAGTCACCATTTACGATGATTTGACTTGACTCGAGTCGATGTGAGCAATGACTCATAAAAAAATAAAAGACTTAGCTTGAGTGGGTCACTTGTTAAACTACTTTATATTATGAAGCCATTCTTCAAAAAGAATCGACTTGACTTGGGTTTAGTGCTTAATTTGGTAAATCAAGTGAAAATGAATATCATTTAACCTATAGGCCTATCACAATATGTGATCTGAACATAGGAAATACCACTATACAGTGACCAGTTTCATAATTACAATATTGACTTGAATTGAGCCAATCAGTAACTTGTTTGGACTAATTTGACCTTTCTGATTGACTATGACTTAAAGGTAGATGACCCGATCACATTTTCAAAACACAGACTTTTCTCAAACATATGGAGATTTTCATATCATATGAAAGATCATATTTTTCTGATTAACATACTGAAATTTGACGGTCCAAATCAGTATGATTACAAAGAAATCGGTGAAATAACATTGAATTACCGCGAAAAGTGGTAACCACCAATATAGTTTGTGTACAACTCAATGGGCACATTTCACGGCATCTTGTGCGTCTAAAATAAGAACCATTAGAGTTATGCAACTCAAACTTTGGAATACGACTTTTTTGAGGATGACCTTTCATGTCGAATAGAAAACTTGAAAATCGGAACATCTACCTTTAAATCAACCAGATAATTGAATAAATTGACTTGACTTAAGTCACATGTTACAAAGACTTAACTTGTGGTTTATTAACAGGGTCACAATTCACTGAAAATATAGCACCTCAATTCCAGTTCAGTATTACAGAACATGGGGATTTCATGCAAAATAAAAGACTTAAGATTTCAAGTATTAATGGATGCTCTGTCACACAGCATCGCAGCAGGTATGGGTTGGATGGGTACATCAGATTCAAGCTATCTGAATAACGGATTTATACGTATAAAATAAAAGACGTACACTTGTGTGTGCGCACCCAGGGATGCTAAATATAACCGAATCGAATTACATCATCGCACCTCAATTCGAATAGTGAGATGCACATTTAAGGAGAAACGTAACAGTCGTCATAAATATTCCAATGAACTGTTGAAAGTGATATATTTATAAAATACATCTAGTAATATTTATATTTGTGTCTTTTTTTGTTTTGTTGTATGTATATTGTGTCATGTGATCGGCTGGGTCGTGGTATTTTGTGGTATTTGGTTGTGTCAGGATTAATGATGTAACTATTTCTTAGGCTGTTTAGCCAATTTTGTTTTATTCTGGCAGATGGATGAGATACTGTCAAAGTGGAAATTTATTCATTTATTTCTGTGTTTTTTCGCGCTTGAACCAGCTACCGCGAAAATAATAACACACAAATATATTACTTTTATGTATAGATGTACATGATGAAACTACAAATCGCGAATTTAAAAACAAAAGCAAATTAATCGCGCAAAAATTACCACTTTTACAGTTACTAAGATTGACCAGAGGGCATGTGATGAAACATTTGGGCCCAAACTACCAAATTTACAAACTTTATAGTTAATTTAGTGTCAAACGAAAGCTTATGCTTATGTATTTGCACTATTATACAATACAATCTGAATATTGAATACCATATCACACAAACACGTGAAATATGCAAACCTATAGGTTTTTATCGCATCCGGGACCTAATATCAAAGGTTTATAAGTTATAAAATCACAACAAAAGGTCATTGAAATTTCACACACTTTCTAAAAAATGTCTTGCACAAAGTAGGAATTGTTCTCATCCGATGACGCAATCAGTAAAAACAGCCTTTTGAATAACTGATTACTACAAGTATATTTCCTTGTAGGACTATCTGATGCTACATATCTGTATACCTTTGTTCAGTATACAGTAATGTAAACACACCGCAGAATGGTACCCAGTGTTGATTCGTACAACCATGAAATTGTCTAAATAGGCGGTTAATGCATCTTTGTGGCAATCTGTATTGTTTGTTAGCTAGATCCAGAGACAATAACACCTATTGTACGTCATGATTGGGCGGAGCTGTAGGTCACGATCAAATAAGTAAATTAAAGCACTTCCACTTCCATCTAATTTATTGATGGGAGATCCCTTTTAGATTACCCTAACGCCATACAGCGATTTTCAATGGGTGTATGGGACTTTTTCAATTAAAGAAAAGTCTGCTATCTTTTTGGGCATTCACTGTATTAGTGTCTATGCATATTTCTGTAACTCTCCATTTAATCGTAGAAGTGGTACTAGTAGGGAATATTATATTATTAACATATCCATATGCACAAACATAACAATCAAAATGCTGGAGTGAGCACACCACCTTTTAACATTATACTTTGCTGACACGCATCACAATTGCAACAAATTTAGGTCAGTTTGGTTAATTTACTTATTTTTACCAAGGCAACCTGTATAATAATTCTACTAATAAAAATTTGGACCAGGTTATTTTGTGTGATACATGATGAGGCCTACATGTACATGTACATGTTATGTACTGGATATCAACATGTTGCAATCATCTTTGATGCATACAATATTTTTCAATATAAATTATTGTACTAATGACTCATGCAATATCATGCAATACACTCCTGTTGTACACACTCACAGCCATTCAATTCAACAATATACAAATATCTCTAAAATACAATGTTTTGTTTTTAAACAAAAGGGGAAGTTGTCTATTCCGTCATGTGACAGAAATCCAGGTATCATTACGGGATGGCTGTAGGTATGTAAATGACATATTTGTTTATATCGATGTTATTATCTGCTAAATCAGATATATGTTGATATTGATCTAATCAGATCTAATTTGGCTATTTTTAAAACAACAGTAGCCGTCAGTTAGCCGGATCTGCTAAGATAGTAATTATGCAGAAATGCATGCACACCCATTTCGTTTGACGATGGGAAAAAACAACCTGTGTTAAGGGGCATAACTAGAGGGAAGGTGGGGGGGGGGGGGGGGGGAGGAGCATTTCCCCTCTGCTAGAAGCTTTCCCCCCTAAGTTTTTGTCCATTGCTTTACTGGTAATATTAAAACAGCACATTCTGATCAAAGCCTCATCCCAAGCCCCCTTTGCCCCTTACCCCCAATCCGTCCCTGACCCCCCTCACTAGTGACTGCCATCCATGATCGCTCCCCCCCAGCAATTTAACCATACAGAAGTGAAAATATTGGTATAGTGAAATTGGACAACTTGAAAATCTTAAAGGTTATAAAAATTGTCCATGTACTTTTCCAAGAATGTACACCCCTTTCTTTCTGTTATAAACAAATCTCACTTTCACTTGAATTTGTGAACATTTTTGTATGTGAAACAAACCTCATTATCAGTCAGCTATAGAACGGGAGCCCGTTTCAATTGAGGGCGCTCTAAAACAACGGGTGTACGTAACCAAGGTAACGCACACCCGTCAATTTGTGCATTGATTGAATTTTCCCCTTTTACACCCAATTATCTGCATAAAAAGTAACTATCCATCGAGTTGAGGGCAGCATAAGGTATCAGAACTCCTTGCGACATCCAGTTAGATGATTTAATTTAACCTTTAACCGCAACATCACACGACACAAGCTTTAATTATGTCTTTTTTGAACGGTTTGTTGCGATGAGACCACCATTTTCTAGACGAGATTACACCATTTTATAGAATTTTGAGTGTAAGAGTGATAATTTTTACATTAAATATAAGCCCCGTAGTATTTAGAAGTGATGCCTTTGTAACGGTTATCTCTTTGATAAGAGAGTTATTTCGTTGTTTAAAATAGGCAGAATCGGCTATTTATGAATTTTTAAAATTACTGTGACGTGAGGCCGTTCCCTTGCTAACGCAGTCCCGTTCTCAAGCCCGCCCTCTATTGAAAAGTGTTTTTGTTCGCATTCCGGCGGGCGACGGACTTCCGTCACTTAATGAATCGCTGTGTAAAAAATGATGGCAGTGCGTCACTAAATAGAGCGCCCTCAATTGAAACTGGGCCCCGTTCTACAGCTGACTGATTATGCAGTGATATATCATTATTAGTTGGTAAAAAGTGAGAAAAAACTACCATGTATTAAATATATCCCTTAAGCACAAATATTAAAATATCAGTGGCAAATGATAATAGTTAATAGGTAAACAAACAGGTGATGCAGATATCTTGTTGAAATTATATTAAAGGACAAAATTATTATTGATTTTTTATTGTTTTGGCAAATTGAGTTGTTCAGTTGATGCATTTCTCTATAAAATAACACCATAAATTAATGTTGTTATTGCATAAGCATCAACATTTCATCTAACAGTCCAATTTTCATGAATAGTTTTGTAAGATGCACATAGACAATTGCAATGGTTTTTTTTACTGTGGTGTTATTAATACTGCTATGTTTAAGCTAAAACAGTGAAAGGTTATAATGCTAGGCGCTGTCATTAGATGCTTTTTTAGTGAGACCAAAATTGGAAAAAAAATGAAAAAAGAAAAATAGGGGGAAAAATTGTTTCCTTAATTAATACATTGAGATACAAGGCGACAAAAAAAAACCTGTTGTACGGACCAGTCTCAGGTAGGGTCGGTCAACGTTTTTTCTTTTTTGTTTTTTTATTATCCCTTGAAAATGACCGTTTTGTTGACAAGCAATTGCTTGTGACAATTTTTTCACCAATTTTTAAAAAAATGGGTCGATAGGGTATGTACAACAGGGTTTTTTCTGTTGTATTGAAATTGTTAGCAATATCAAACATCTGTGGTTAAATCTAAATTCTCCCCATACAACAGGAAGTTGACAAGACCAATAATAATTAAATTCAATACATTTTTGTCTTCTTAAGTAACTACCATACTGATTTTTCTTCAGATCGGAAAATTACGATTTTGGGGTAAAAAATATAAGGATAATTTGATTTTTGATTGGCAAATAAAATTTAACAATTTTTATCCAAAATCATATTCAGCATTGCTGAACCCCATTGCTTCATATGCGAAAAAATAAACAATTCCCCTTGACTGAAATAAAACAATTTGGCATTATCAATTTGAGAACATTTGGCTCATCATTTTGATTGTTTAGCATTTTGAAAATCACATATTCTTCTGCTAACAATCAGTATAATATACAAAATGTTTAATGCACTGAAAAGACAATTTGACTTCGCTTGGTATGCAAAACCTGAAAATTTGTATTAATAATTACACTTGTACTACAAATGTAGACATTTGTCCTGTTAACATTAGTTTCCAAGAAAAAGATTATAATTTCCTTTGAGATAATGTAAGCGCAACACCGTAGCATTATGCATCAGGCACAGCACAACAGCGACCGACCGTAGCATTTGTAGAGCGCGTCTGCCTTTGTGCATAAACTATGTTTGTTGTCTCGCACATGGGATTAAATGTGACACAATATCTGCATCTGATTATATGTGTAAGCCTGATAACCTAAAGAAGGATTTCTAACTCCCAGGATACAATCTCACTATGCTCAGTCAAAACCAAGGCATTCAGAATTTTCACAACCTACATGTACCTTGTAATTTAAACACTGTTCCAGGAGGAAGGTAGGGGTGGGGAAGGGGAAGAGGAAAGAGCAAGGAAATGTGGAAATGGGGAATGGACCAAGTATCTCCACTTTTGGCTAAGATTTAAAATACCTACCATTCTTAATCGTCACTGTGTAAGTGTATGGGTTGTTCTTTAAAAGTCCCCATTGAAGACATGCAGTGGTAGGGTATACTAATTGAACTCCGATTTTTTTACTGCAATTCGCACAAAATTATAACAATATTGTGTTGTAAATTTGGCTGTGTGTGAATATATGTATCGTTCATCGAAAATTCCAGTCCCTTTTGAAAACATGGGATGGTATGGTATCGCAAACTAAAACTAATGCAAATTGTTCATAGACTAATGTAGCCTGATGTAGCATATGTACACATAAATGATTAAATTCCACTTTGATATACTCACAATTCCAATATAAGGATAACTTCCGTCTTAGATTCAAACACTTCATGTAGGGAGATAACATTCTGATGCGACATCTCGTTCAAAATGTTTATCTCCCTCACAATATCCTCTTTCTTGGCGCCCCTCCGACTTGCCGCGTTGCGACGCTTCTTGACAAACTTCCCCGCATAGTCCTTCCCGGTCTTGACGTCTGTGACCTTTTTGACTTCTGAGAATTGACCGCTGGAAAAGAACAATATAATTTGATCAATTTAAGATTGGAAATAGGTTAGGAATCACCTGAGCATTAACTATCAGCCCAAGGACTTTTAGACTTAAATCAATGGCTGCCATGGTAATGGACCATCTTTCTTAAAGGCAGATTCATACTCCCGTCCTTGCGCATCAGTCGATGTCGGCGGATTAAAGTTGACATTGCTTCAACTTACACACCGATATATGATGACTTGCTTATGTAAAGACACCTTTTTCAATATGAGACCCCTTTTTCTAAAAATTCCAAGAATTGCTCAATTTTGCTTCCCCCCTCCCTACCTATTTGGCTCAAAATGGCCTTCCAGCCCCTTGCTGGTAACAGCACTGTCACAGGCACTCAAAAACTGAAGTGGTGCCTCATGAATTAGTAGACCTGTTCAGTGGCAGCACCAGTATCAACATTTGGGTGGGGGGAAGACAAACCAGGGGGGGGGGGTGAAGTTTAAGCTAATTTTAAATAATTTTGACATAAAAAGTCAACATTTTTAATTTGTTTGGGGGACAAAATGGGATGGGACTTGCATTGACTGGGGGAAAGTGGCGGGAAAGGTCATGACTAATGGGGGGATGCCCCCATGCCCAGTGACCCCTCTCTTCCCCTGTCCCCACCCCATACCAGAATAATAGTTTATCGACATTGACCATTTGAAGCTTTGTTTCAATGAATTTATCTTGTCTGTTTAAATATTTGGCATGCAGCAGATCAAATCAAATAATTGAAATATGGAGCTGGCCTGCTTCATGAGAGGACTTTGTACTTTTGTGAAAGGTCATTTTGGCCACCTTGTATTCCAGGTAACCAGATGATTTGCTGTAACATAGGCTAACACAATGATTGGGAAATATATCGCAAGCGGTAATAGTGATTGAGTAAATAATCTGTCAAATGGTACCAGAATCAGTAAACAAAATTAACATTCTAAAACAACCTAAAACGTTGTCCTTGTACATGTATTATCTTTTAATAATTGTATTAGGGTTTTTTAATCTGTCGTTGTAATTATAGTGCAGTCTTGAATAGGATATTCTATTCTTACAATACATTGACCTTGGAGTTCACAGTGCGTCAAATCAGAGACTGTAAAACAAATCAAAAACTTGTTTTTGTATATTTAGGTCTACTTTAGGTGACAAAAAACCTAGTTTACTAGTAAGAGGACATTTCAGGTGAGGGTCAGTCTGTCACTGTCAGGCTCAGGCACATTCTGTTTTAATTTTCTTGAGAAAAAAGGGTGTTTTTTTTTAAAATTCAAACATTTACATTATTTTCACACACATAAACAATCTGAAAATTGGCAAAAATCTGTGAAAAGAATAATTGAATACATTTTCAATTTTGTTTTTTAAATTTTCATAAATGAATAAAGAACAATGGTGGGTTTTTTAAAATGATGAATATCCAATCCACAATTCATCAGTAAATCGTGCAAACAGACACCCTGGAATAAAAGCTCTGTTCAAGCTTGGAACAGAAAACAATAAATATACAAAGTCTCAAGTTCACTATAGCCTCTCTAACAATTCAGCAGAGTTTGCGTCTGAAATAACACAAATTAATCTATATAAATTTATACAGGTCTTCATTTGAATTTCATTGAAATGCACTATAAACAAACCATCATTCTCATTCTCTCCATCTCGCTCGTCCCAGTATGTTATTGAGACAATATTTTTACAACAGACTTCCCGTTTAAAAGTCCATCATCCAGATGAATATGAGCTGTGGCTTAGGAAATCCCCTGTGGGGTTATGGTTCTCAGTCATACAGAAGCAGCGTGTATCCATCGTTGCTATGAATTATTTGCTGAAAATTCATCTCTCTCTGGGCTGGGCTACACTTTTAGTTCAATATGGTGTGTTTTAGTTATTTTTATGCAATAATTTTTTTTGTCTGAATTTAACAACATCATTATTTGTACACAATGACAAATTGATGTATTGTTATGAATTTAGTGATAACTTTTTTTACAATTTGAACTTGAATAAACTTATTTATTTATTTATCTATTTTTTTATTTTTTTTATTTATTCATTTTTTTAAATTCATTTTTTTAAATATATTTTTTGTATTATTATTATTATTTTTTATTTTTATTTTATTTTGGGGGAAGGGTTCAACAGAGATAAATGGAGTGTTCTGGCAATCTTTGAATTGTGGTACAATTCCTCACAAAATCATGAAAGGCCAAATTTAATTCTCTATCACTCAGGAGAACCAGGTACCCTTCCCTTCACAGGATCAATTAAAATTAAATTAAAATAATAATAATAAAAAAATCCAAGATCCCTGTTATTTGATCTCTACTACCCAAGTTTCATAAATTCTTGCGGTGGGATGCTTCTACGTCTCCTTATATATCATACCCAATTACCACGCAAATTATTCATCCCATCCAAGGACCATTTATTACATCCCTCTCATGTTACTACGAAAACACGGTTGCACAAGGAGAACTAAGGGGAACAAAGCGAAAAAGTATGTTTGAAAGTGATTCGCTTTGTGTAATACGCTCTGAAATTTGATGTTTGAAGGGGGTATTGGGTTGAATGGCAAGCAGTGAACAGCCAGAGGCGATCGATAGCATTTCTACACTTATTACACATATTTTGGACCCAGACTCGGGATTGTTGTCATGGATTTGGAGGGTGAAAGACCTGCTTTGTCATTTCAGATGGAGATTGATATTGATTGATAAAAATAACATAGTGCATTATATAGCTCAATCAAGTTTTAAAGGTTCTCTAATATTATACACGGCTTAGTTTAAGGGTGCTTTTATATTAAAGCCGAGTTTGGAATAATTTGAATAAAACATCAATAGTGACATTTTAGGAGAGAAATAGTCAAGGAATTTGTATACACAATTGCATAATGCATGAATGACAATGTGTTGGTAAAATAAAGAAGGACATTTACTTGTTAAATTTTCATTAATATTTCCAGTCAAAATTTAATACAAGGGTTATGAATTATTCATCGAGGGGGGTAAGTCATTGATCAACTGGAAGAGTAGTGGTATGGGGCAGGAATTCCCAGAGGGGTATCATAACTCCACTCCTCCTCCACTACAGTTATGTTACGCCACAAATTAATAATTAATAGAATAGTTGCTTCCATCAAAATTGTATTCACTTTTTGGTCTCATACATTGTTGCAGAGAGTGACCACAAACTTGGTAGCATGATAAACTAGTGCAGTATTATTACTGGTTCTGGGTTCTTTGGTGATGTATCGGCCTCCAGCAAATTGCATAAAGATGGAGAAGCAAGATTCAGATGGAAACAACTTGTTTCAACTCAAAGTGACGCATAAATAATATCTATTAGTCTCCGACAAAGATACCAGACACAGCAGGCATCGATGTATACACCAGACGGGACTGTGTAACGTACACTCTATTCCGCATCATTGACAGTTAATCACCAGTATAACCACCCCACCCTTTCTCTCCTCCACTGGCAAAATGAGTCAGATAAGATGATTATGATATAACAACAAGGATTCCGCATGGCTGTTTAAAGATCTTCCACTTTACATAGCTTGGAGGGAAACTTGAAATGGATGTTATTATTAAGAGCTAATGATGGGGTCATTGATGAACGTGGTTTTCGTCATCACACAATTTGGAAGATTTTAAACCGCAGTTTGGTTGGTTGGTGACTAGGGGCAGTTAAGGCAAGAGTGGAAATGCTCCAATTGGAATAACAAGCTTTGATACCACTATTTCAGAACTGGAGGCAAACATGAACAATGCATCTACTTTTAGGGTGAAAATAATACCAATTTTGGGAAGAAAAGGTAAAAATATCCATAGATATCCAATAAAGTTCAGGTGCTGTTGTTCAGATATCATTGACAGTTCCATTTGTAGACGGAAAAGAAAGAGAGACATCACATCTCATCAACTCGAGAGCATCACGTTTTATATTTTGAAAATAGATGTTGCCATCTAAGTAAGACACACATCATGACTGTTCTGTTCTGTTCTGTTCTGTTCTGTTTAAACCTTGGATCTCCATCCGGCCCTTCAGCATGTTTTAAATAGTGTAAAACAACTTAATTTTGCTAGCAATTTAATTTGGCTAATTTAACCTATTTCCAATTTGTCAAATTAAATTGCCGCCAATTATATTATTTATAATGGTTTTATATATAGGAAGATGATAGAAATTAGTGAAATTAAATTGCCGCAAAAAAATTGACTAAATGCTAATTCGCTAAATTAAGTTGCAGTGACATTATGTTGTTTTACAGTAATACTTCCTATGCATAAAGTTTAGGGAGTCTGCTCTTAACATGTTCAAGGGCCAAAATCACATATATTTTTCACATTTTTTTTCACATACAAATGAATACCAACCCCAAATAAAAATATTGGCTTGTCTAAAAAATTGCAAGATTTTTACAGATTTCCAGGGAAAAGGTTTAAAAAAATAAAATTAAATTAAAAAACCACCTGACCCACCGACCCATCCTGATGAGAGGTCCATTTGCCAGTAGAACAGGGTTTCTTTTTTCTGTTGCCTAATGTGACAGTTGATAAATGACACATTCAATCTACAGACAGTCACATTAATTAATTAATAGGATACAATCAATTAATTAACGAGCACAACTAATCTATCATTCCTGTCGATTAATGCATTGAAGAATCAAGGAACACATCAGTGTAGCCCAACAATTACTACCTTTTCAAAACGTGTATTATGATAAAGTAAATTGCAGAGTAAAATAAAAATATATACAGATCTATATTTCGATACAAAGCTAACTTGATAACTAAATATCATCATGTAATAATTTTAAAATTCAGAAAAACTTTCTTAATGTTAGTTTATCCAATATGTTGGAGATATGACATTTTTTTAAAAGGTAGAGTAAGTTTGGGGACACAATGTTCACTTCTATTTTCATTTTTTGGTTTTGTAAATTCCTTTTATTTTAAAATTATTTGAAAAATATCCTGTTATTCCTAGAAGCATTAAGTTTTTGTAGCCTAGTACAACATTACTTTTAGCCAGTGGCGTAGCTAGAAGGGGGCCGGGGCCATGCCCCCACCCCCCATATCATGAGCCTGTTGGTTGAGATAGGTTCTGATAGAAATATGTTCCAATATGAAAAACCTAGCTACACCATTGCATTTAGTGTTTAAATCCATGAACAGTGAGCATTGAAAATGTCGTGATTCCTTGCCAGTCTCGAAATTGGTGAAATGTTCATGCACATAAATATTTCATGCTTTACCTTCATGCTTTACCGTTCATGTAAATGTAATTCTATTTCCAGGGATTTCACGAACAGCAGTGAAAGCAGGGAAGTGTTTTGCCCACATTACATGTACATCAATGTACCCTTAAATAACCTCAACAAGTTGTTCTTAATTATTCAGAACAACGACAACAAAAATTTAATCTTCAAATGATTAAATATTTTGAAAAATTCAGTATTTTGAAAAATTCTGAAACAAGATGTCAAAATATTCACAAAATCTAAAACAATGAAAATTAAAAAATATCCCAAAACATTGCAAATTCTGGGTCATTCTATCAAGTTATTTTTTGAAATTTACAACCAATCTTACCAAGAAAGCCTCACACAACTGAATTGCCGATGAGGCATTTATTATAATGCATAATTCTTGAGGAAAGGAGAGAATACCGTACGATAATCCAAGCAAAAACATCAATAAACGTTGACACTTCTTTCAACACATCTCTTTCCAAAAACTGTCTACAATTTTATTATAGCATTAACAAAATGGCGATACACTGTAACAATGCACAGTTCCTGCATAATTACGGGTTGCGAAACACATCACCACTTATACGCGGACAGCCTCTGGGATAAACCATCGCTTTCCGTCGTTAAACTGGTTCATCTCTATTTAATTAAGCTTATTCTGGGGTAAAGATGAGACACAAAGCAGCGGTGGCGGCAAGCGGCAAACTGAGACTGGTAAATTAGCTAGGCCATTGCCCCCTTGTAAAAGTGCTGTAACACACGCAGAGAAATCATCTTTGTAGGGGTTTGTACACATCCACTATTTGTTGGGGTGAGTTTGGTATTCCAGGCTGTACACAGCGTGTCCCAAAAAACTGGGTTCGAGCTTATAACGAAATAAGTAGGAAACATAGATAGTTTATATTTCAGGATATTAAATAAAATATACCTGATCTTAATTGGGTAAATTCGAAGACCAATCCAATCTAAACTTTTTGAAATACAAAGATTTGAATAGAGCGTGGTCAGAACCCATTTGTCCCGATTTAAGGAATAAACCATCCGTGCGTTGCATGACACTGTGCGTTATCTGCAGTATTGGATTTATGCTCCGAAAGAACTTAACAATAGCTCGGACTATAACAAAGAACACTTTGTTTTAATGTTTATGTAAATAATGAACTTGTTTTATTGCAATATGACCCAGATCTTTTTTTTTTACTGCCCAAGTCTTTGTAAAGAATGAATGCAAAAGCAAAACGTTGATGAAGTTACAACGATGCGCAATTGCAACACATGGGGGTTTTCCTTGAAAAGTGGGACAAATGACTTTTGACCACACTCTATTAAATCTTTGTATTTCAAAAAGTTTATATTGGATTAATCACAGAGTTTAACCAATTAAAGTCAGGCATATTTTGTTTAATATCCCTAAATATGAACTATCCATGTTTCCTTTTTTTTATAGTTATAAGCTCGCAAACTTTTGAACCCAGTTTTTTGGGACACGCTGTAAGGCATAGTGTATGATGAATATTTTCAGTTGGACTTTAAACATTTCTCATGTTCTACCATTTATAAATATTTGAGTAGTTTTAATTTTCTACATTGTTAACCCCATGCTTGCAGTGTCTGTTTCATATATTTTCTACTGCATGATCAAAGAAGAATGTTAATCCTGGCACAGATACCATGGGGTCTTTGACTAAATATGTGGGGGAAGGGTAGCGGATAAGGGGGTAAGGGATTTGGATGGAAATTGAACCATTTACCAGACAGTTGGGGTTCATTAGGGGATGGGGCTGAGTGGAAGGTAATTCTAAAGGGGTTGAGGGGAGGGGTATGTTGTCATGTTCTATATTTCAAAGCTTTTGCTGTTACAATGTATGGTTCTGGGAGTGTTCCTCTTAAATGTAGGAGTGAAGGGGATTGAAATCTTGGACATTATTTTGCCCCAGCCCTCCTTCCTCAGATGACTACAAGGTGTTTTTTAATTCCTCATACAATCTTGTATGCACCCTCCAATAAGCCTATAATACACAATTACCAAATATTATAAACCTGGTTTCAGTACCTAAATTAAATGTGCACACAATAAGGTAAGGATTAACATAGCATTTTCGAGTAGAATGTGTCTGAAGTGCAGATAATTTTAGAATCACCATAGGTTTTTACGTAAATTACAGGTGAATGGAAATGTTAAGCTACAAAAGAAACATTTTGGTAAAATGTTGGCGAAGGCGCTGTCACACACTACCAATGTACCTCGTCAGGACTAAACCAGAGCACACAATTACAACGGCAGAAAATCAGCAGAGCTCCGTCGAGAAAGCTCTTGAAAAAAAATGCACTGTCACACCTAGCCGATTTAACATATATAACAGAGCACAAATTTGGTGATTTTCGGTGATTGGTACTAGAGAACAGTAGCACAACGGTATCACATCGCTAAGAACGGTGGTACTACATTGGTAGGACTAGGTTATCACATCGGTACCACTTATGGGAGCACGCAACTAATTAGCTCCCCATAGGCTTTACACACAAATGTCGGCCTATTAAAATCTCTCTATTTCAAAAATTCCCGGGCAATGTTTGTGAAAATTTGCAATCTTATGCAATCAATGCTTATTTATAACATATCAGAATATAAAGAAAAGTTATCCGTCACATTTGTCAGTAAATGCCGCTGAATTTTGAGGTATTAATTTCATCACATAATTTTCAGTCCTCAGGCTGGGATGCACAGTGGCGGTAAATCGGCGGATAAAATTATAATAAAGCTCAAATCATCCCGTTTCTTTTACAAACTTCACATACATATTCCACACAACACATACATGCAACATTCGAGAGGACAGCACCAGCTAATGTATCGAATTCGCACACTTTTTGTGATTGATAGGAACTATTGCTGTACTCAATTTTTTGCCGGAAGTGGATTTCTAGACTGAATTAGTTGTGTGCGCCCTTATGGTACACTTTGAGGCCACCGGAGAGCTGCCGATCCAATACGGGGCACTACTGGTGCTCTACCGACATTAACGAAGCCATACCAGGAGTACTGCCTTTTATACTGCCGTTGTAGTCCTGTTGCTTGCTCCGGCAGCACAATGGCAGACATTTTTGAAACCGTCGCCTGCCGTTGTTAATTTTTTCGCCATTGTTCTGATGATGTCCTGACGATGTAATACCGTTCATAGCAATACAAGTACGTGCTACCGTACTACTACCGATCCCTGAAAATCGCCAAATTTGTGCTCCGGTATAGCTCTGGCGAGCCAAATTGGCTAGGTGTGACAGCGCTTTAAATTCTTTAGACAAAATATTGAAAATTTTGTTTGGTTTTTTTTAATTGTCAAATTTGTTTGAAATTCCCCCAAAATTCCCAAACATGTTTGTTTAAAAAGGCAAAAAATGCCCGACTGACTGACCCTACCTTAGGCCTAAAAAAAAAAGAAGTTTGATTGGCGTAACATTTTTTAAATTTTTTAATCTGCAAAACGTCTATGAAATTTTATATACCAGCACACATATACCATACAGACATAAACAAATGGCACAAATATATATTTTCACTGTTTTTTTTCTTCTTTTTCACACACACAAAAAAAAATTAAAAAAATTAAAAAAAAGATGTTTAGGGTCGGGGGTTAAAATAGGGTCGGGGGTTAAAATAGGGTCGATCAGGTTACGCCAATCAAACCTTTTTTTTCTTCTTTTTTTTTTAGGCCTTAGAGGTTTGTTTGCCCGTAGAACAAGGGTTATTTTCTGTGGCCTTCTGTAGAGTAACGATATGCTGATACCAACATTGCATCCTTTCTCCACAGCAACTACTCTCTGCTGATGCTGATGAGAGAGCCATTGATATAAAAATGCCCACATTCTTTTGCCCGCACAAATATCACTAAAAGCATAGAAAATGTGCACTCCTGCAGTGTTACTAAGCTTATAAGTGCAATTTCTATGATTCCTGCAATAATGTTGATGTACAATTATAATGTGCAAAGCGTAGACATGTTAGGATTCCTGATTCTGCCGTCTTATGTGAAGAAGAGTACAAGCACAGAATGCAGACATTTGAGTATCAGTCACTGTAGTCTAGTATTAATAATATAAATTGTGCATGCAACATGTGGATGTTTAATTTTATCCTTTTGAGAGGACATTTTTATCTCCCCAACCCAATATTCCCCAACAAATAATCTCCTACACTAGATATTTATGAACACTCCCTTAATTTGCAAAGTGCATTTATGATGATGGCAGAGTTTTGTTGACGTAATTCAGTGGCCAGGCCGCCCAACACCAGGAGTAATAAAATTACGATCACGAATTAGATTAAAAATCACCACTCTCATGGGCTAGAGTGTCAATATCAATAATTGGTTATTGATTCAATTATTGATCACCTGCAGACCACTTAGATTGCCAATAAAAAAGATCAAACTTAATCTTTTTATTAATAGAGATATCATGCTCTTTCATTTCAACCTTATTTACCCTGATTTCATAAATTATAAAATCCATTAAATTATTTCGCTGTGTCATGGTATCATAACAGTGTTTAATGATTAAGGGTGGAGCCACGTCTCATTGAATAGTAAAGGTGCTCAATTCTGCCTGGTTTATTTCTCTCATGCTTTGCCAATACCATTTACAATTTGGTTGGCTTTTGATTTCGTAATGGATAATATGTTTAACTAAATTTAGGCCTACACACAACAGAATTATATTTTTTACACTTTTATTTTTCACCCTATTTGCCTGAAACGTGAAACACACAAACATTAATATGACACGAACATTCCCACACATTTACAGGGTTTGTGCATGGTTTGTGTGATATTGAGAGCTATGTTTGTCAGTGGTGTGCATTACATTACATGCCACATACTTTAAAATGTACTTACTATATACTGTAAAACAATATAATTTTGTGGATACTTTATTTCACAAATTTTAAATAACTGCTGTTTTAGCGGGCATTTAATTTCGCAAATTGGAAATGTTACTTTTACTTTCAATGCAAAATTGTCAGTTTCGCATATTTCGTGAATCTGCATCCCTCACGAAATTCACAAAATTAAATCCCTTAATCACTTAAATTAAGTGGTTTTACTGTACAATACAATGTACTGTAATTTAAAACGCTTACATTTCGCAGGTACTTTATTTTGCGAATTACCAAAAGCCAATATCTTCACACGGATTTAATTTTGTGATTCCAAAATTTGACTCTGATTGTAAAGCTTTTACCATGGTTTATTTCGTGGGGATTTAATTTCGTGAATTTAAGGTCCTCGCGAAATTCATGAAATTAAATACCTCACAAAAAAGTGGTTTTACAGTATGTAAAATGTTCAATAAGGCAGAGGGGGAAAGTTCTGTTCCATGGGCATGACCACTCATATTTTTTCAAATTTGATGTTTGTATTTTTTTTAAATTTATATTTATATCAACATTACATTATTTTGAAATCTTATTAAATGGATAGAAATTATAAAAATTGGCAAAAAACTTTAAAAATACAGAATTTTCAAAATTAAAGGGATACACAGTGGTGTTGAAGAATTTATTTTTGTAATTACTTTAAGAATTTGAGATAAACATTAATAATGGTCATTTTAAGTTACCACTCACAAAATCACAGCCTTATGGCCAGCATACTTGTTATATTGTGACTGTTTATAGCTGGGGAGCACACATGGCTTTGAAACACATTGAGACACATGTGACCTTCTACCAACGAGGGTAGAGCGCCCTGCTCGTCAAGAAAATGAAGTCGTTCGATAAGCCATGACGTCATCACTGAGTGGGGCATTTTTGAATATCCATTACGCGGGAGTTATGATCCTGTCAAAAAATGTAAACATTGACTGAAAAGGGTTGATTTCCAGTTGTTTGAGTACCGTCAGCTCGTAAAATTCCCCGCAAAATATAAAAACACCACAAAATTATATCTAAGTTGCCGTTCCATTTGCAAATCCACTAAATTCAGTAAATTCAGATTATAGTCTTATTATACATGTAGATAAGCAATTCAGATTTATTCATGACCCGCTGCTACAAGTGGTCGCAAAACTGGCTTCATGCAACCACTTGCGGCAACAGGCTCTGATTACTGATTTCAGAGAATTATTTTGCTGTCTTTTATCTAAAACACTGATATCTTAAGTAGCTTTAACTAAGTAATTAAGATATCCAAAACAAAAGTTGATAACTATTTCTACATTTCTAATGTATAACTGATTAAATTCCCTATGTTTTGAAAGATTTGGCGTTTCTTCTTTCATTTTACACGATTTCGAGCGCGAGATTTAGGATTGCATTGTAAATGGGCTGGCAATGACCCTAACTACAGTCGGCGCTCTACTTTTATCAATCTCATTGCCTTCTACCCAAAATCAAGATCAAAGGTCAATATGTTGGCAAGGATATCCAGTGTTATCCACTTATAGGTTGTAATTCTACCGATTGCATAGAACATTTTGGTACATAACTCCCTGTGTCACCTAGACTGGGACGAAAAATCCCCAGTGCTCCCCAACCATAAAGTGTAAAATTATTTTCTAAACAGTACACCAAAATATTTAAATCATTGAGGGCTGATTTTTCTGAATCCTTACAAGTGTTAGTTCAATATCATACATGTAATACAATTGTAAATGTACAAATTCCAGTTAATCCAAATAAGGGTGCAGCCTCCAACACATAACTGTGTTTCCCTTTAAAGGGGTAGAGGTTGTCTTTCTTTTGGTAGGAAAATGTTGCTTTCTTGCCTAGAAATGAGTATTATTTGTTTGCAGACTTAGCAGTTGTATTGGCAATGGCAGATCTATGCGTGTACAGTCACCCTGCATCATTTAGCCACTCTCTATACATCACCCCACCATACCAATATATGTAACAGTGTGCATAACAATAGATTATGTATAATCCAAGGACATCACAGGATGATTATGATTAAAATGAACATATTTATTGCATTTGATAATTAATATTTAAAAGATAAAAATAATGGATTAATGGTCTGCATTTAATGGTTATTATCCTTATCATCTCCATATTTGAATAAACATTTTATCTTTCACGTTCTTAATTTAAAAAATAAAATAGGTAATAGAGATTTATTCCTGAGAATTTAAATTATATATGGGTGTTTCCACAGTAATGTTACCTTTTCTTGTTTGTGGCTTGTTTCAAATTGATTTTCTAGCTCATATTTGGCCAACACAACTTTTCAAGATTTAGCCTTTTATATTTTGTATGTCAAAATTGAAAAGTTAACGGTTGTAACATTTGTATGTCAAAAAAATGTTACAACCGTGTTTAATACCATAGGGTTTGTGTAAAAATTAAAAAATCGACATTAAGCTAGGATTCTGAAATTTTGCTCGCTATCTCCCTGCTACTTTACAGTAGTGTTGGCCAAATATGAGCTAAAAAATCAATTTGAAACAACATTTAGAGCCACAAACAAAAATAGGTATCATTACTGTGGAAACACCCATGCCTAATTTGGGTAATTCTGTGGATGGCTTAGTATTATATATTGTGTGTAATGCCTTGGTATAAAGGTGGCATTGGCTCCATTATTGGCTGCAAGACAAACCCTTTTCCCCCTCCATCATTAAATGTTGCCGGTGCATGTCTTTTGTAATCATTTTGGTAAATATTGTTAGTTATACATTAAAGGTAGATGACCCGATCACATTTTCGTAACACAGAATTATTTCAAACATATGGAGATTTTCATATCATATGAAAGCTCATATTTTTCTCATCATCATACTGAAATTTGACGGCCTAAATCGGTATAAATACGGAGAAATCGATGAAATAACGTCGAATTACCGCGAATGGTGGTAACCACCGATATAGTTTGTGTACTACTCAATGGGTACAGTTCACAGCATCTTGTGCGTCTAAAATAAGAACAGGGCTGTCAACTCTCCCGCATTAGGCGGGAGTCTCCCGCATAGACACTCTTTCTCCCGCACTCCCGCATAGCATATATAAACTCCCGCCTCAAAAATAAGTCAAATAAAAAGGGAAAGAAAAGAAAAGGGAAAGAAAAGAAAAGAAAAAGGAAAGAAAAGAAAAGGGAAAGAAGAGAGGAAAGGAAAACAGATGTCTATCGGTATATTAAAAAGGCCTAGTTGCACCCACTTGGGATATCAGTGGCGTGTCCAAATGGGGGGGGGGGGGGGGGGGAGATGGCTGATATAATCCAGCTTGGAGGGGCATGCACCCCTTAGAAATTGACAGATAGACATTGCATGGGTTTATATATTTAATTCTATCAAATTTCAAGGCTTCAGTCGAAGGAATCGAAACCATATTCTTTACAAATATTATGAATGAGTACGTATGCAAGAACATTTATATTCGTGTGCTATGCGTGCATATGTCCAGAAATATCATTCTAAAAGCCCATTTCAAACCAAAATACACATTAATTATAGCCAGAACTGAGTATATAGGAAAAAAATTCGCGCGCTTCGCGCTCATGTTTTCCGGAAACAGGTAACCCGGAACTAAATTCATTCGGGTGGGGTTGGAATTATACTTATTCGGAGGAAATTAAGAGGTTTTTAGTAAAATTCTTTCGTCAAGCGGGGAAATCAAAAACCCAATTCGTCGAAAATAGTATGGAAAATCATGGTCGGAAAATAAATAAATAACGAACCTAAAGAGAGGGGTCATATAGCTTTTTGGGGAACCATTTTCATATTTCGTTCTAAAAACGCTTAGAAAAACCCAAAAGAACCGTTCAAATACGCAAAAATTTCTGCTCGCTAACCTCGCATCATATGACTTAACAGTTTCAGTTTTAATCAATCGGGATAATTTTTTCGCAATTCATTTTGGGGGTCAGGGTTCTGACCAAATATGTCTGATTGAGTCGTGGGCCAAAGAGGTTAGGAACCAATGATCTATACTACTTAAATCAAGAAAAAAATCATCTTTTTGCACAACTTCCTTTTTCTCGCATAGCCTATAATGAAATAGCTGTCTAACTTAGAAAAAAAGCCAATATTGATTGCAAATGATGGCATTTCAATAGAAAATCGGTCAAAAGTACACACCAAATTGCCCAAATGAGTTCGAGAATTGATTTTTATCTTCAAAATTATGAGGGCGGCACACCCCCCCCCCCCCCCCCCTCAGACTCCCCCCTGTCCGCGTTAGTTACCGCGGAGGGCGGTGCTTTGCACCTCTTTGGTAACTCACAATAGTTACTCACTATTTCAGTTTTTTAACCTTGATTTTTCCCCCACCCCCTATACAAATAACCTGGCACCCCTGGCTGTAGGCCTACCTTTTGGACTGTGCAATTTTTTTGGACTGTGCGATTTTTTTTGACCGTGCAATTTTTTTTAACTCTCCCTCCCAGCGAATCCAAAAAGTTGACAGCCCTGTAAGAACCATTAGAGCTATACAACTCAAACTTTGGAACACGACTTTTTTAAGGATGACCTTTCATGTAGAATAGAAAACTTCAAGTTGAAAATCAGAACATCTACTTTTAATCAGGAAGGAGCCAAAACCCATGGCACTCACTTGAATATCAATATCATGTAACCAGAATGGGGTGAGGAGGGAAGACTTTTGCCTCCAACTTTCTGCAAGAAGACTTTCCCCTGCTGATGCCCCCTAAAATAATGTTTATACTGTCATTTATACCTCTGAACAACACAGGTCTACCCACCCCTACCTCTAGGCTCTTCCACATCCATTACTACCCTACCCATTTGCTATCTTAATAACCCACTCTTTCAATATAAAATTTGGTATTTGTATGGGTCCTAGGTAATTTTGATACAGATGTCTATTTTCCCCCAGCACCCCCCCCCCCCCCCCCCAATATAATCGTGAATAAAAAGCACCTTTTACTAAAAAAAAAAATTTTTTACAAAATCAAGCAGCACTTTTAGTGCTTTTAAAAAGCGCAAAATCCCTGTCCCTAAACTAGGTTATTGATATATGGGGGGGGGGGGGCGGCAAGAAATGAAAGTCAACCGACAACCTTGTTCTGAGCGAAGAAATGCCTGCGTAGCGCGCCAACATTTTCGACTATACACTTATTTTTGGCCCGATTGAGGTATGTACATTTTGGCTCTACCAAAGAATATTGCATTTTAGGGACACATTATATATATGCGCGCATATCCATAGCGCGCAAACAAAATTCAGCTGTGTACTTTTGACCATCATAATTCCATGATTCCTCTTGTCAGATGAACCGACAGTGCCAATCTCAACCCCCTATTTTAGGTTTTATAATTTTATGACCCCCCTTTTTTAGTATGTCACAAAATTATGACCCCCCACATATTTGTGACCCCCCCCCTTTTCGAAGAAAATGACAGCCCCCTTAAGATATGCATGCATCAATCATATCATATATTTCAATATGTAAAGGTCATGAGTCAACTCCAATTAACATCATCATTTCTCCTCATCCAAACTTAATAATAACTATTCTATAACTTTATAAGTGCACTATCCCTTTTTAAAAAGGGTTTTTATTCAAAGTTTTCTCTGTCCCTGTTCGAAGTTTCAAAATCCTGTTTCTAAACACAAAGGCAGTGATTGTCAACTTTAAGTTAAAAATATTGAGTTTAAATATAATGTTTTAAGTTTCACTGGAATTATGATTGCAGAATATAATGGGTACCTAACAACCAATACTATTTTCTTGCAAAATTGTTCACTTCATATAGGGACCACTTCAAACATACTGGCATCTATCCAAAACAAACTTGTCATGGCAACCCCCCCCCCCCCCCCCCCCCCCTCCAAAACAGTCACATGGTGTTATATTTAGGCAATTCTGACCAATGTCTTGCTTGTCTGTTAACCTTCATTCACTATACTACACATTAACAATTTGACTATTTTCCAGTACAATGCACAAATATAATGCTTAACTTACAGGTAAATGGAACAATAATGTATGTGTTGTGTCGGTTTCGCAATGTATAAAGGAGAATGGAGGCTGTGAAATCATTTGGGCATAAATATACAATTCCATGATTCTCTCTGCCATATGTTGCAATGTCGTTTGGAATAAGAACACGTTGTAAATGTAATTATATTTTACAGGGTTTAAATTGTGATGAAAATGAATTCTCAATTCTCATACCACTCTCTCAACAACAAAAAGAGGCATTCCCCCCACCCCCTCTCATTTAAAAAAAACCCTCCCTGTATAGCTTTTGCTGGCCCAACAAAATAAAAATTGTGCAATAATTAGGACTTTTATACCACCTGACCATGCCAATCTATCCTCTGACAAAATCATCCAGGAGAGAGGGGGTGTATTCAAACCTCCAAGGGAATATTTTCTTTGGTGGTTTCAGTTGACATTGACTTTGGGTACGCACGATCGTTCCCAAAAGGAGTACATTTTCTAGTTTTCATATCATGAGTCTATCATGTCAGCGATTTCCTAAAATTAGGAGGTTTTTGTTAAGCTACATGTATTCGTGAAAAAGAAAACAAACCTGTAGGCCTATCATATTTGAAGACCCGGATGTCCGCTCCTCCTTACAACAAGTTGCATAAGTTGTATAAGGGAGTATTTTGAACCAAATGTGTCCTAGTATTTGCCTAAAAGAAGGGGGAATAATTAGAAAGTATCCTTGAAATGGTCAATTAAGGGGTGTTTTTTCCAGGTATAAAAATGTCCTTGTTTTTTCACGAAATATGGGGTAAAATGAGCAAAATTGTCCTTGAAACACTGTCAAAAACGGGGTATTTTCAACCTCCTGGAATGATCGTGTGTTACCCTCTGAATACGAAGAGAAATTAACCGGGATACTTTCACACGTGAGCACTCGTCTACTATAGATACCAGAACCGCATAAAAATGGGGGTTTTACACATTTTTGTTGAAAAAAAGGTCAACATTTTGGTTAAAGGGTCCACTTTTGCCAAATCCCCCACCCTCCACCTAGTAAAATGGTCCACATTTTTTTTTAAAGGTCCACTTTTGACAACATTTGCGAGTAGCTTGGGGAGAGATAGCTAACAACTCACGAATCATTAAATTAGCTACTTTGAAATTAGAAATAAGTGGATCTTTTAATGATAGCGCTGGGAGAAAAGCTAGCCAACCATCAGGTAGCTAACAAAAAAACTCAGGATCAGACTCAGAGCAAACCTTTCCTTTCACCTTTGCCAAACCTGGACTTTTTAGGTGTATCTCATCTATGGTGTAGGTGTACACAATACAGTCCTCTCATATCATCTGCATACATAAGTATATATTTACTACATCGATCGTTACGTTTATACGTCGAGCCTTCAGTACATCAGCGCACGGTATGTGTGACATGTGTACTGAATGCACTGCAGATGCACTGCAGCAAAGCTGTGTGGTCTAAAACTTACCTGCCGATATCAGTGCCGATCTCGTAATAATCCTCAAGCGGTTCACTTCGAAAAGTCGCCATAATTCACAAGTCAATGTAGTAAAATCCCGGGAAAAGGGCTTCTTTTCCCTATCATCCTTTAGTCAAAATCAGGAGCTGACTGTAAATGTATTCCTTGGTTGGGTTTGCTTACGAAATCATGTAAGCTTATCTGCTCTACTCGCACACTATCTAACTTGTGTCATCTCGCCAAATCTGTTTACAAATCGTCTGAATTGCTGGTGCCAAATGGTGCCCTGTGTGACAGCGGTTCTGTGCGGACCGGTAGGTGAAGTGGTTTAGCGCCCTCTAATTTATAGAGTAAAGTAAAGTTTGAGATCCTCCCAAATACTGGTTCTCATTGTATGACATTGCAATGCAATGAAAGGCTTATAATGTTGTTTAACAAGGCCAGTTCTTTTCTTTTTTCTTTAAAGGGGCATTGAGAGATGTATCGATTTATATACTAAATGAGCAAATAACGTAAAGATAATCATCAACATAGCCCAAATCCAAAATGTCATACAATTTTGACATTTTGGGTTGAGATTTGCTCCGAAAGGCGGCATGTAAAACGATAGCATAACTTCCAAAGTCAGCACCTAGTTTCGATATGATGATATCTAAACTAAGAAAATCATGAAATGTTATATAATAAACGGCGAATGTTGGTAAACTGTTTCGCTAGTCCGCGACCCCACAAAGAATGCATCGCGACCCAGAGGTTGGGAACCACTGCTCTAGGGGGAGTCCTAAATATATTGTGGGGTGAGTCTTAAAGTCCATGTCATATACTGTAGTGTGAGCCCGGGCGGGGGAGGGGGGTACTCAGTAATAATTTTTCATATCATGGGTCAATTTTTAAAGATCTTGCTACAACCATTCAAATTGTTACCGTAGGATTAGCAATCCACAAACCATCTAAATATGGACATTTCAATCTTGTTACACTTACTTAAGGTCACAAATTTTCTGCTTTGTAACTGTCGAATTCCGTGTTTTTCCGCTTTGTAAGTTTTGCATTTTTCTGTGATGTAATTTTCCCCAAGAAAGCTTAAACTTTACAATCTATAAAACCAAAATAAACACACTTTGCATGCAGCTGTGTTCTTACAATGCAAAAATAATAATATTCTAGGCCTATGAATTATGGTATGGAGTTCAGCGCGGAGTTTTATATTTAAATAATGTTTGTTTTGTTTTATTACGTATCGTTTTATAATATTGATATTGTTTTATTCAAGACTACTTAAACAAATTGGGTTTTGGACGTTTTTCGTGCATTTTTTTCCTTCTTTTCATCAAAATGTCGTTTTCCGCGTTTAACCTCAATTCCGCGATTTACGCGGAAATTCCGCAAGGCGGAAAATTCTTGACCTTACACTTACTATATCAGGCATCAGGTAGAGGAGGTTTAAAGTGTTTGACATTTTATCATTGGACCTATATTTTATACCTTCCTACCCCAGGACATATATTTTAAAGTTTTATGTTTAAAACATAACCATATTCCAAATGTTGCTGTCTGCAAAACCCTCAACAGCAATCTATATGGCAAACGTCACCCTTCTTTACAGATTTGTGTCCATGATATCCAAATTTCCAATCGGTTCAAGCATGATATCCAACTTTGATACTCAATCCTTCAACTTTATTCACCTTCCCTCAGAAAACAGGAAAAAAATAAGTAAAGATTCATCCTTTCCTGTAATGTATAAGTTGAAGATTCGCCTAGTGCAATTTGCTATTATGGGAAACCTTGAATTAAAGGTGACCATTCATGTATCTGTCCAAAATATAAATTAGTTCAAAATTCACCACAACACTTTACAGGAATATAACTAGCAAAGATTAGGCATCTTTGAGGAGGAAAGGTTAAGATTTACATTGATGCCTGCATTCATTAAGATTGTTCAGCACTGCTTGGTTGTACTTTTATGGCAATATAGAACTAAATAAATGGAATACATATTAATATATACTACTGATAAACACTTTTATTATTAAAAGTATAAAACTGTGATATCAATACATATTTTGATCTCTGCATGTTCAATAATTATATTAATCCCCCCTCCCCCTGTATCAAATCAAATCTCTGCATGTTCACAATCATCATGTTAATCCCCGATGTATCAAATCAAATTTGGTATCATAAACAATCAATCAATAGCTTCATCAAGATTCACAAATCATATAAATAAATATGATGTACCATCTCAGTTGTTGCCTTATATTCACATATGAAGATTGTATAACAACAAATCATGAAAATTATGAAAGAATCCTGAAAATGTACATATTTGGGGCAAAAACATGTTAAATAACTTGAACTGTGTCAATTTTGAGGGAGGGGTTTATTTTAATCAGGACATTTTCTGAAAAATGACATCTATGTGAATATGTCTCAAAGGAGACTTGGTAACATTTCGATCAACAAGGCTCCAAGATATAACAAAGGTTGGAAGCCCTTTTCATCATGAGGGCTGACACAGTAAACACTTGCTACATCAAAAAGTATATCACTAAAATAGAATATAATACCAATCTGATGCAGACAGACAAAGGAGCTCTCAACTTACATTTATGATTCTTCAATCAAGACAGCAAAATCACCAGAACATGATTTCCAGTGGGGTTATAGAATGTCATAAGCTACTAAGGAAGGTAGAAGATTGGACTATTACAAAGATACATGGAACAGATGAGGTATCCTTTATTACTCTTAAGGTCCTATTATCAATGCTGATGACAATGTGTCAAAAACTTGACTTAAATCACTATTGCTGCCTGGTATTGATGCAAGCCACCTCAGTATTCTACAGGGTGCCACAAACTTACTTAAAAGTACAGTCATCTTCCTCTATGCTGTGATGTCAGAATGCATCCCATGGTTACAAATTACAAATACATGATATATGCTGCAATAATACAACTTTTGACCATCCAGCATAAAGAGGCCATAAAGTCGGCAGAGAGCCCAATAAACATTAGGAAACAAAGGAATTTTCGATGGATTTATTGACTTTGTAACAAGCAAAATGGACATTGTAAAGCTGACTTTCAGGAGAATTTGCCTGTTCAATATTTCAAAAAATGTTTTGGTCGACTTTACATCCCCAATTGTGGTGGATGGTCAGTCACATGTAATAATTAACTTTTAATTGACATATGACAGTTATTTTGTGTATGGAATTCCAAATAAACATCTGCTCTCACTCTTACAATACTATGGAATGTAAAGATATTGAATTAACACTTTTATCTTTATGACACATTAGTTGCTTGGAAAGAACTCTCAAGTATCCAAATATTCTCAAACTAAAGGACATTTATCGGTGGGGTAATTAAGGAATATTGATGCCCAAAGGTAAATAAATTATTTCTTTTTTTTTGGACCTGAAATACAATCTGATCAACCAATCTATTGAGTTCATGTGTCACCCGAGCCTAATGTACATATCAAAGGGGGGAGGGTGATGCATTTTTTCACATGGTGTTTTCTATTCTACATGAAGGTGCATCATACAGTCTTTTTCTCAATATTGAGTTCAATTCCTCCAGTGGTCTAATGATAGACACAAACAATTCACTACAAATCTCCCAATTTAATAGTGTACAAACTTCTGCCTTGATCAACCACAGTTCAACTCTTTTGCTTGTAGCATCTAAATTCTTTACCAAACTTGATTTGATAGGAATTTGATGGGGAATATGGATTTGATCTGATCACACCTTTAAAAGTAACATTTAACACAAACAAAATCCTATAATAGCATGCAGGATAATACTGGCAAACCAAATATGGATCACTTTACAATTGGGCTGTGCAAATACCATATTTTGTGATTTAATGTAAATACTAGCTCTGATGCATTGTTGCCCATTTTTTCTTCATTTCAATGTAATCAACCTGTTGTTTGAGAGATAATATGGAAATATACATTTTGATATTTCAAGCTTTTTCACATTGACCTGAAAATTGATCATATTTGGACAAAGTGGAGACTAATTCAGCCGTTTCAAAATATATGCAAAGATTATCCATCAGTTGTTGTATTGAAACGAAGATGTTTTGGTGAATGATCATCATAGCGGACTGTATTGAGTCTATGAAATGAAAATCAACTATCTAAAGATCCATTATTCAGTTGGTGTGAAAAGACTATGAGGAAAACAATGATAATGCTTTATACAAGCTGGCACCAACTGTGGTTACTATCAAACTACCTTTTTGAAATGACTCACTCTTCAATTCTGTGGGATGTGCAGTGGATTCCTTGTGCAAACTGTACAAATGAACTTCAGTGGCAAACTAGATTTTATTCAGGCAAATAGTACAAGTTTGTTTTACCTTATTCAATAGATCTTTTTCTCTTTTTTTTAAAACAATTTGGATTTTTTTTTTTTGGGGGGGGGAGGAGGTACTTTTGGATTTTGGGTGTGACATTTTTGAATTTTTGAATTCGTTTTAAATTTATGGGAGGGGTTCTTTGAATTTGTAATTGTGAAATACAATGGGCCATCTTTTTTACTGTTCCAACACCAGACCGACCCTACTTGAAATATTTGTCTTCCTATTAGTTGTGTTGTTTTTCTGTTGACTAAGGACACTCTGCAGCAATATTTGTGCAATGTCTCATCATTCCTCATACAGATCTTGACTCAGCAGGGAATGCTGAGAGGCGCTCCCTTCCAACAGATGATTAGAAATATCAATACCGGAATCTTTACCGCTTTTAGTTCTTGACAAAACACTGGTGTTAGAGAGACCCGAATCTGTATCACGAGGTGACGGAGAAAGTTTTGACGATTCAAGTAACATCCCTTGCAGTCGGCGTCGTTGTCTGCTCGACTGGGAACCGGCTGAAGACGATGTCCTACCTCGTGCGACATCTCCATTAGGTGTCCGGGAAATTGCTGAATCAGCGGAGCCAATTCGTTGGGTTTTATTTAGCGTACTTTGCTCTAACTCAGCTATAGTATAAGTATCCTTTAATTTCTTATGGCTACCTGCTGAAGGTTTCCTACTTGATTTTTTGTTACTAGTTCTATTGCCAAGGTTACTTGCACTACTTTCTAAATCAGCAACTGAATAAGTATCCTTCAATTTTCTTTGACTTCCTATTGGTGGCTTCCTACCCTCTTCTCTGCTTGACAACTTTTCACGTTTCTCATAATTCTGATCTACGTCTGGTGCCCATTGTTGATCACTATCAACATCATCCAAGCTACTTGGGGTAACATCACCTCCATAGCCCCAAGTACCTTTTAATTTAGTTCTGTCTGACTTAGCAGACGATATCCTGGATTTCCCGCTTGTGGGACGACTACTTCTCCCCTGTCCTTCAATGGAGTTTTGAAGTTCCTTAATGGTGGCATCCTTTTTGGCCAACTGCTTCTGTAAATCAGAGACAAGCTCTTCTTGAGTAGACATTTGATTTGATAATTCTACAATAAGCTTAGTTCTTCCATCTTCCCAGCCATCTAACGCATCCTCCTCATCGTCCGGTGGATGATTTGTCTTGGTGGGGACTCTAGCAGGACCTTGACGGCTCTTGCTGGCTGAACTTACTCTGTCCAGACGTACTACAACAAAACAAAATAATTCAATGTGTCAATTTGGTTTTAAATTCATCAAAAATGTTTGTATAAAGAGCAAATATGAATGAGAGCCCAGCAGAACAATGAACTGGCAGCTTCAGTAATTCAACTATTGGAGGAGTTCTGAAGGGCCAATCGATTGTTTCCCTTTTAACTCAGATTTAAATGTAGAGTGATATAAAGAAAATATAATGAATTGTTGCAATTATTTTGTAAAAAGTTGCTGATTAGACTGTGAAATATTATGAATAACCATGATATGAACTCAGATTATTTCGATATAAAATAAACATAAAAATGTGAGAATTTATAATTCCACTGTCTATATATATGTTGTGTATGTTGTATTCTGTCATTTTACCTTCGATAAAGATTCTGTTAGAATCGAAACGTCAGGTTCATCAACTTTAAAAAAATCTTACTCTTAAGAATTACTTTCTGCATACCATATTTCAATCCCCAAGTTTAACCTATAATCTTAAATTACAAAACATCCAAAACAAGCTAGCAAATCAAGTTTACACATGTGCAGAAGAATGTGTCATGCATAGCGGACTGCACCCGTGGGGAATTCTAGATAATTGTATGGCAAAGGTAAAGCTAGTCCAGAATAGCAACCATGAGAAAGTCAGAGACCCTGAGGGCAAATCAGCTGCACATGACTTGGCTTTGCAGAAAGAGACTTGAAGCTTTTCAGTCAATTTCCAAAATAGTCTACATGTAGAATTTTTTCTTTCTTTTCTAGCTGCTTATATATCCAACAGCAAAACATACTAGTGAGGGAGCCCTTCCAGAGATCCAATATTAAATAAACCCCAGTGACCACTCAAAATAAAGTGTTTGGGTTTTGGTTCTTGGATGGGAGAGGTTATTGGCACAGCGCAGTGAGCTAAAATGAGCCTCTTTATGTCAGCTCAAAGGGCGTTGTTCTATAGATGTTATTCTTAATTGGCGCATTAACGGCAAAGAGGGATGGCATCCAACTGAGCATGCTCAGAGCAATTATTGCTCAGATAAACATTACAATCTCCTCCTTTGACGGCAATGTGAATGAACTGCGAACTTCTAAATGTTCCTCGATAGTGTTGGCTACCAGCAAACATTTCATTTCAAACTAGTGGGAATAAATAGTTTATGTTTTAAGTTAATTCCACGAATGTAGTAAGGCCAAATATTGAACAGTTCAGAATTATGAAGAATTTCTATGATTAGTGCAAAGTTCACCACATTGTAAACTACAGCACTCTCGTCATGGCAAAACCGAGAGCCTCGTTTTTAGTTCACTTAAATCCCTCTTCGACACCATATGTGCCAATTAAGAATAACGTCTACTGAGTGACAAGGAAGTAAAACAGGATGTATGTAGTAGACTATTTCCAACATTGCCCCCTAAAATTGCTAAATGATTTAATAACCCTAACATTCAAGGGGGTTGCAGGTATAGAACTACCAGGAATAGAAAATGGGACAAGTTATGACTAAAATGGGGAGACCCTGAGGCTAGCAAAAATACCCAGGGAAAGATAAAAATTAATTCAATTTCCAACTCTTGGTTAAAGATTCTTTAAAGGATGGAATCAAAAAATCATAGGTCAATTCCAACCCACACTCTGTACAGGGTGTATCATTGGGTGTTAGCTACATGTAACATAACCATAGTTAGTCTAGGATAAAGACTTCATTCAGAGATTACACAGAATAAAGATCATAATCCCCAAATGAAGTTTTCATGCTAGACTAGTTTTGTGAATGCTTACATGAAATATTTTCGCGAGAAGATATTTTCACGAAAATGGTCATAACAGGCATTTCGCGATTTTTTATTTTTGCGATTTTCAACATTTGTGAACAAAACGGTATTTATTTATGAATTTTCGCGAGTTTATATTTTCGCCGTTGAGGATTGATTCACGAAATTCGCGAAAATAAAAACCTCGCGAAAATTTCTACTTTTACAGTATAGGTAGGTTCATAGGACATATCGTTGTGCAACAACATCATATCAGCATTTTGCTATATTTGCAGGAGGAACATTTTTATGTTTTTAAAAAATTACTGTGTATTTGAGTAACCACATAATGCCATGGAAGTATAAAGATATTTTTCTTTGATAATATAAATTGAAAAATTTGGGTAAGTAATTAAAAAGTTATTGACATTTTTAGATATCATATCTGCACTAGCAAATTTAGTGAGTGCAATAACATCATAAGTGGTAGAAAAACTTGAGAACAGATGGGAGAACAGAGTGCAACAACATCATAAGTGGTATACGATGTTCAGAATGCTATGAAAGCAGACTGCAATACTGACATAAATGGTAGATACGATGTTATTGCACTGAGAAAAACTTGAGAACAGAAATACAACAAAATCGTCAGTGGTAGATACGATGTTATTGCACTCAAAATGTATGAAAGCAGAGTGCAATACTGACGTAAGTGGTAGGTACGATATTATTGCACGCAACTATAACGTTGTAGTGCACTTACAACATTGTTTTTTATTAATTTAAAAAATAATTAATTTGCTTTAGAACTTCAAAGTGTGCGCAATAATCTACTCTTTCAAAATATGTAAAAAAGTCAGTTCTGCCAAAAATGTCACTTACGATGTTGTTGCACTCACACGACGATATAGGTATCTATTTAACTTGCATGAACAATCTTTGAAACAAAGGAATATACTGGGAATCAGAATGAAAGACTATTCCAGATGTTGTAAATATTAATCAGAATTAAATCTGCCTGTTTTGACATACAGTTACGGGACATCGTTTACAGTTTACGACACTAACAACCAAATCAAATGAGAACATATAAACTGCTCAAAAAAAGTATAGAATATTTTTTCAATCACAGGATTTTCAAATATTGCGGGATATATTCATTAAGCATTATATATCCATGTAATGCTGATGTATTCATCTTTACAATGATACCAAATTTGAAGCAATCCCTTGCTCCAGTGCCCAGCTACTTGCTTGAGAACATTGGGAGGTCACAATCTGAATGTGCCAAAATCAACACTATTTCGTGCTCAAAAGAACATCTTTGTCGTCTGTTCAATGAAGTGTTTCATTGACCACTACCATGACTACAGTGTAGCATGATGATCTATTGATTTTTAAGCACAAAATAGTGTTGATTTTGGCACTTTCAGATTGCGACCTCCCCATGTTCTCAAGCATGTGGCTGAGCACTGGAACAAGGGATTGCTTCAAATATGATGTCATTGTTTTTAAATGATATATTACACTAAAAGAACATATCCCGAGATATTTGACCAAATTGTGATTGAAAAAATATTCCAAACCTTTTTTGAGCAGTTTAGTTGAATCTGGAATAATATCTGTCAATATGGTTTTTTTAAATTAAAACTCATTCGTTGCTCCGAAAAATAAGATTGCAACTATTTTGATACACCATGTGTAGGACCGGTTAAATGTTTGGAAACATACCAATAAGTTGAGTATTATCTTCCTCCAATCTCCTCATTTCATCTTTAAGACTGTAAACTTTGAGGGCAGACTCCTGCTTTGCTTCTGCTACTTCTGTCTGCGCAGCCTTCAATCTCTTCTTAAATTTAGAGCGCTGAAATGTTCAAGAATGTATTATCAGAATAGAGGTTATGCATGTAGCCAGGTGGAACAGACAACACAAGGGATTCGCACCCGACCCAATTCTACATTTAATAGAGTTGGTGCATGACGTACAGGTCATAGCATGAATTGTGCTATCAAATACATATCATAAAACAGGTGTACCTTCTTTCAGATAATCTAACACGCAGTTTAGTATTTCTGACAAGATGGCTGCTATTCAAAAACAAGGATTACCTCTATCACTCTTTGCAATTGCTGAATCATAACAGTGTGAAAGATGCCACTAAGTGTTTCAATAAAAATAGGACTTGTGTTTCTTACCAATCAACTGTAGGATATTCCATGTCATCTTTAAACCTAATTGGGTGGGTATTTTTGCTATCCAGTCAGTTGTGAAGAGAGACAGTCATCACCTTGGTGACTTATTTTCTGGGATTTTAAAACTCAAATTGGAACTAGACCTTATACTACATATGGGACTGATCACTGATAACAATAAGAAATTTTGAATTTTGAATTTACAGAGTGTTTTTGGTATATCTACAATCAAAACAAATGATACTTTACCATCTATCCTAATGCTGCACACCCAATGCTCAGTGTTATGACATACAGTACTGCATTCCATAACATCAGGCACTCTTACACTATGAGTCTGTTGCGTTTATGCACCAATCGCATAGAACGACTCAAATATTAAGGTGTGGGGGGCATCACCCCCTCAACGCCCTCCTCCTTTGGCTATGCGACTGATGGCTTGATCTCATTGGAAATATCCCATCACTGCTGAGTGAAATCCTATGTAATGGATAGACTATGATTGTTACTTACCAATTTCTTCATATCTGCCTCTAACGTTTGAATTTGATCTTCAAGCTTCTTGACAGTCTGAAAATACCATAGAAAAGTAAACAGTCACTTATTAATCAATTTGGGAGGACCTATAGATGTTATTCGTAATTGGCGCATTTACCGTCAAAAGAGGGCCGTACTTTCCAACTGAGCATGCTCAGAGCAATTAATGCTCCGAAAACGAGGCTAGAGGCAGTAGTCGAGATGAGAGTGATGTAGTTTTTCAATGTGGTGAACTTAGCACTAATCATAAAAATTTGTCATACTTCTGAGCTGTTCAATATTTGACCTTATTACATTCATGATAACTTGAACGTATAAACTAATTATTCCACTAGTTTGAAATAAAATGTTTGCTGGTGACTGACACTATCTAGGAAAATGTAGAAGTTCACAGTTCATTATATTGCAGTAAAAGTATGAGATCGTATGTTATCGGCGTGACATCGAGTATGTCTCCCTCTTTAGTTTGAAATTCCTTATTACGAATAACGTCTATGAAGCAATATCTATGAAGCAATATGTTTGAATTGGTATTGTTGATATGTCATCTCTTTACCCTGTTAAATTAGTTGTCAAACACATGAATGAAAAGTACAAACAACATGTTTACATGACTCAAATTGCCATCCAGATCAATTACAAGTGCAACAACATAACAACTTTACAGATCAGTAATCGCACCAATGTGCAATAGACTTTTTAGTCTGTAGTAGACAAGGGCAGTCTACGAAACTTCTATTGGTCAAGGTGCAGTCGTTTGGAATAGGTTCTATATAGAGCCAAATAGGCCAGCATCAACCTACTTTTAAGAGTTCTTTTCAGAGCCATCAACTTTATTCATTGGACAAGAGGCAGTTAATCTGAACAGCTCTTTTCAGAGCCACCAAATTTTCCAGTAGGAGATGGGCACCTAGTTTCAAATCCATAAACCTATTTTAAAAGCACTTTTTTGCAGCCACCAACTCTATTCAGTCTACAAGGGGCAGTCCATTTGAACAGCTCTTTTCAGGGCCACCTATTTCACAAGCAGGATAGGGGCACCTAGTATATATTGATTCTATTAATCCAGCAAGGGGCAGCCCAAATGATGATAAAGTGGCTTTCCATATGTTTTGATAATTTGCTCCTGAAGAAATCAGAGCTAATCCTGACGAAAGCTTAGCAGTTTTAAACTTGACATTAAACTTGTTAAACTCTTTACCTATATTTATCTTCTTCTGAATATAGAAGTGACCAAAATGTGTCATTTTCTATCTATCACTACCCAGTACGTGTACGCTCAATTGACAAATTATAAAAAGAAATTCCAAATATGAGGGATGGTAGGGTGGGAACATTTTAAGTTTCCAAACCAGCTTGGATGAATAACTGCAACCTCTCACTTAAAAAGGCACAAAGTGAATGGCCTGAAAATGCGTCTGCAAAGGAGACCGAGACAAAAGAGCAGGAAACGATCAGCAACCGCAACAGGCTCAGTAAGGCCTAAAAATAAAATGGTTGATCAACAAGGGTCTATAAATGAGTAACACAGGACACGACTATTTTTAATACTGGTACTAAAGTGGTAATTTGTTGTGACGTTGTGATGTTGTTTAGTCTACCTGATCTTTGTCTTTGAGTTGTTCTTCCTGATTACTGATCTGATCCTCTGCTTCTTGTAAAGGCTTGTCATCTGTCTGAAAGCCCTCTAGCTCCTGCTCTAGAACAGCTATACGATCACCAGATTCAAAGTTGGTACCTTCTACCTCTGCCAACTGAAGAGTGAAAAACACAACAGTAAAGCCACTATTATTGTATAGATCGATACAATTTGATTAAGTTTATATAGGAGTCCACACATTGTAATTTCCCACAAAATGGTTACTTTTCATAAATTTCATAATTATTGAAAGTTTAACCGACTGTAATAAAGGTCAATACTAAAATTATGGAATTAATCAACTATTAATGTTTGAGGCATATCATCATCAAAAATAAATGTTGCACTTTAATCCAATCCAACCCACACCATTCCATCCCTATGGAAGAGAGTTTATAAAACTTGCCTGTTGTTCCAAAAGCTTAGCCTTTTCTTCAGACTCTTCTAATTTACTGCTGGTTAATTGTAGCAATTCCTTGTACTCGTCCAACTGCATCCCAAGAAGATCTGCCTGCAATAGATGATGAAAAACAAACACAATTATGTACTTAGACAATTAAGGGGCCAAACTAGTCACAACTGGCAATCTAAGGGGTCCTGGACCCCCCCCCCCCCCCCCTCCCATGGCCACAGGCCCCTTAGAACCCCATCCTTGTCAACAGAATTATACCAGAGCTGTATCAGACAAAGTACATAGAAAGAACTCAAAGCCATGGTACGATTTACCCAGGTATGATTTTCCCTAAATGCTCCACATTTTGCAGAATTTGCTATACAATCTAAAAAGTGTATAGCAGTTTTATTCTATGTATTTCAATGTAACAGTTTATCATTTTTACGAACGGTTGGAATTCGACAATAATTTGCTATGCAAATCTTTTTATGAAAATTGATCACTGCTCGAAGCCATTTAAGAAATTCTCATACAATAATTGTCAGGATTTTATTTGCGCATAGAGACAATCAAGGTCAAAGGATTTGCAACAACAACAAAATCTTACTCTATAAATCGTCGCACCAAGTCAGAGTCATAGTGATTGACTTCCAAGTTCCACACCACCATGGTCCAGCTCTGAAAAACTTTCTTTTTGGGTCAATATAATATCACATTCATAGTTGTACACTAAAAAGTACCAGCATTAGGTTGCTGTTGGATTGTTTGACATATGCAGGGTTAAGGTTGATAGTGCAACATGTGAGTCTATATAAGTGCGACCATAATAACATATACTTTACCTTTGATTTGCTTGAGTTGAGCGTTTCTACAATGCATCCATCAGAGCTCGATCTGTATAAAAAGCACAAACATTTGTTTTAATCACAGAATCAGAATTATGTCACATGTTGCGAGAATCCATTTAGATTCTCCTTGGATAGTTTTATGAGAATCCTTAGATTCTCCTCCATTTACTTTGTGTATAAACCTAAATAATATTTAATACACTTGTTCTATGGGTGACTTGGCAAATTTTAAGGGGTGTTGTGCAATTTAGAAGGGGTGGACCCCCAGAACCTCCCACTCCTCCAGCTTCTGCCACCTACATGTATGCCTGACTGAAGACTATGCATAGTATAATTGATGTTGATGTACATGTAATATTGGAAATGGACATTTTAGCATTACAAATGTCCCAACTATAATCAGATTTATAATTGAGCTAACAAAGTGGAATGGTGTATTGTGTACCATATGAGTACTGTGTCTACCATTAATATTATTAAAGCTGAGCAGATAGTGAAACATGCAAAATACCCTGATGAATAATACCAACTGATGACAAATGTTTGTTTGTTTGATATTTATTAGGCAAAACGACAATATACAAAATACAACATACAAAAAATGCATGACACAAAAGATATGCAATCATGAGCACAGACACCAAAATGCCGCGATGCCAGGATAACCCATAACAGGGGTAGAATTTCGCCGCGAATCCGCGAATCGATTCGCGTGAAGATTCGCGCCAAATCACTACCGCGGGAATCCACGTGGATTCGCGCAAAAAAACACAAAAAAAAACTTTTTTTTTTTTAATTTTTTTTTAAATTTTTTTTTTCTAAGTCCAAAACAGGACCTTAGATGACTGGTATTTGACCCTTAGTCAACAAACATGCCGAATTTGGAAGTTGTGCAAGCTTATAGCCATATTCTTTATATTATTTTAATTAATTTCGCAATAATCCATAGATTCTCAAAATTGGCGAGAATCCATGGATTCTCGCAAAATCCCTCCGCGAGAATCCGAACAGATTCTCGCGGTTGGTTACGAAATTCTACCCCTGCCATAAAGTCTGCTAAAAATGCAAACTTATTTCCAATGGGGTCCCACAAAAAGAACAAAAATTACACTAGTAGTAGTAGGCCTATGACTTGTTGTACTAGTATTACATTACTTGACCAGTCGCGTGATTGTAGCAATTTTTAGGAGTCGCTTGAGTGGACTATATGAAACGCAAACTGCTCACAGCAACTCGACAGACCGAACGACCAGTCGCGATTGGTCGCCTCAAACTAAAACTAACACTCACAGTCAACAACCTGACCTGATCCTGGAGCGACTTGGGCAATCCTGTATCTAATTACGGCTTTAGCCTTTTATTAGGGGGATAAATTGATTCATGAAGTATACGGTTTATTCCGTCAAATCAATTTATCCCCCTAAAATACAGGATCGCCGTGACTTGTCCCAACTGTTGCTTTTGCGCAACTTTTCGCAACTTTTGCACGAGGTCATCGCCAACTTGAAATTGAATCAGGTTTAGGCTATCGCGAATCTGTAAAAAGCCATTGATTATCATATTCTGTTGCATTGTGGGATTGAAAAGGGGCAAAATATGCCCCCCTTTTCTATCCCACAATGCATCAGAAAAGGATAATCAATGGATTTTTTCCCCCTACAATCTACATGTAGCATTGCTGGCGATAGGCTTTGAATTGAAAAACAACAAACAATGTGATGTCAATGACGTAAATTAGTATGTAATCAGCATAACAGGGATCTTGACGTCAATGTTCTTTACCTTTGAGTTTTAGCCGGTTCTATCACTGCAGGAATTCCACCGTTGTGAATGGAAACCCTCTTCACATTCGTACTGGCTCCGTGACCCATGAATATTTTTAATTTGGCTCGAATGTGAGCACTGCAGCAGGGTTAAGAAAACATAGTTTCAATCAGTGAATTCTCAGCCTGTACCTCGAATACTATTTTTGCGGTAAATTTCACCATAGGATTAGAAAAACACGCCTGTTTGTGTGCCTAAATTTAACTATTTACGTTTTGATCGAGACGTCTGTCGGCCATGTTGATACTGTTTTTCTGTTGCTAAGGTTGGGCGATACCAAAAATAAATTTCAGTGCAACCTTGATTCGTGTGGGGATTTCCCAAATTGCGAGAGGTGCGGGGAGAGGTGTGGCGGGTGTGGGGTAGCATTTAGGGTACCATGTCAATCAAATCAATATTTGTTTTAAGTTTGTTATTTACACGACACAGTCAATGCCGTACCTGAATAGAATGAGTCAAGGAAGATGCTTGGGACAGGCTAAAAATAAGAACAAAATGATGAACTGGACGAGCCCCCGCCTTGTTGTGCGTGGCACATAAAGTGTTAAATAATTATATTTTGGACATGCGATTTAAATCATAATTATTCGAGCGTAGAATGAATTATGTCATTGTAAGAACTTTCCACCGAAGTAGTCATTCATTCATAACCAGTCCGCCATGAAAGATTTCATCGCCACTGGAATTATAAGTTGTATTCTAATAAGCTGCAAAGAACTCGCATATATCGTCAAACACAATGCCCAGCCAGGGGGCGATCACCCCCACCCCACCCCCCCCCCCCCCCCCCCCCCCCCCGCTCTCAATTTTCCGAATGGGCGGCAATTTTTGTCGGTTCACTTTAATTCACCCCGCCCCCCATATGAAAACCTGGCTACGCCACTTGTCACTAATTACTGAAACTCATCCCTATCGCGATCGGTTACAATTACAAGTACACACATGTGCATCATGCCATCATAGTGGTATATGAGAGCGTGTGGTCTAGCGGATAGATCGCAGGTCTCACGATACAAAGGTTGTGAGTTCGAGCCCCGCTACGGCCAACATGTTTGTATCCTTAGGCAAGGTACTTAGTCTGAATTGCCTCATGGTTCAGAAGTCACGTAGAAATGGTGGTCTCGTGCATCAGATTCAGAAGAGCAAAATCCGAGCACATTAAAAGTCACAGACTCCTTCGTAAAGAGTAGGGGATCATCCCGGTCTGTGTACAAAAACTCATAGTTTTCAGGGGGCACTGTACCGTTAATGCCCGAGGTAGGGCGCTGAGTATAACCCCGAGTATAACAGTATGTAGTAATAGTATGTAGTAGTATGTAAATGTCTACTCTAGCGTGATGCGGATATTCCGTTTTGCTGGAGTAAAACATCCAGATCCAGATCCAGATCCAGATCCAGAACTAAGTTTGGTAAGTTTGGTAAAAGTATACACTCTGTAAAACTTTATATATATCGCCCAACCCTATATGAGATAATTGATTGTCGCGTCTCATACCATAAATTGACTCGCTTAACTCTTTAGAGTTGGACGCTTTTCAACCCGTTAAAGGAGCACTTTGGTATGCTTTTTAGCTTAATTGAAGCCATTTTAATTTTCGGGCCCCTGCATGGCGGCCATTTTGGAATTTGCGCTATAAAAAAAGTTCCCGTCACTTTTGAGAGGGACATAGGAGCTCATTTTCTTCTAAAATGGTTCTAGTTGACAAATTCACTAAGAAACCAAGGTACCGAGCAAATGGTCACGGAATCCAAGATTATGACCCTACTACTAGGTGGGAACGGTATGTCGGCGAGTTATGGGGCGGCGAGTTCTGGGAGAGTTACGGTAAGACCAGCCGGCAAGTTCAGTAAGACCAAGTCGGCGAGTTACGGTAAGACCAAACCGGCGAGTT
>CM069442.1:72888259-73021260 GCA_035610835.1 Ophiura sarsii | reverse complement strand
CTGTACTCTGTAAGTTTTACTGTTTAGGGGATTTTGCTGCATCGTGGGCGCGACCTTTTATCTTATCAAGATCAATTGTTGATCAGAATAAACACATTTGTTTGTTTGCTTACACGGTCTGTCCGTACGGTCACCCACACGCTTGGGTCCTGAAGGGACAAGATTCTCCGCAAGACCATGGAAGTAATGGCAACTGGCAAGAGGCTTAAATAAAATGCTCGGGCACGTGGGGGGGGGGGGGGGGGGGGGGGGGCGGGGGGCGGGGGCGGTGGGGCGGGGTTACTCACTATTATATAATGGTGTAGGCCTACATATATGTGCCTGCCTTTTGGGGTGCCTTTTGCGAAATTTGGTATCGATGGGTGTTAATCAGAAAGGTTTTTTGGTATATTTAAGGGAGCGTTCATAAATACTTTGGTGGGGGGGGGGGGGGCTGGATAATTATAGGGGTGGGGTCAAAAAAGTGTTGATACTCTGCAAAGGGGGGATCCAAAAGGTTTTTGAAAACCCCAACAGAGGTAAAAAGTTTAAAACACTTATTAGTTTCCAAAATTTTCTGGGGGCTTCGCCCCAAACCCCTGCTTTACCTGTATGCACATTATTTACGGAAAGTTCATAAATCAATGTAAAAATAGCAATTTTTTTTTGCAGATGTCTACAGGCCTATTTCATGTACAAGCCCAGCTAAAAAAGAATAAAGGGCAAATTCATGTCAATAGCAAAAACATATTTAAAGCCAGGATATATAATTGGAGGGAGCATCCTAATTGGTTTCAAAAACAGATACCGTGCATAAATATGTGAAGTTATTCAGGGGAGTAAGACTCCAAAGATATCTACAATTGAAGTGGGAGTTCTGATTCACTCTAGATTCTACAACTTGCCCTTCTAGATGTGATGCGTCCATCAAAATAGAATATGATACATGGTCAAAAGAAAATCCCATAAAAGATATCATATCTATGTTCTCTGAACTTGATAACAATGAACGGGGACAAGAAAGTTTCAGGTGCAGGCAGTAATGCAGGGGGGGGGGGGGTCAAAAGTTTGTGGCATGGCGAGAGGAGGGGGGGGTCAAAAAAGTTAGTGGCATGGCGAGAGGGGAGGGGGGGGGGGGTCAAAAAGTGTTGATATACCAAAATAAAATTATCCAGCCCCCCCACCAAAGTATTTATGAACGGTCCCTAATGCCCTCTTAATTATTTGTCAGATAGATTTATTGATCCCCTATTCAATATCAATGTTTTTAGAATTTGAATATGGGGGGAAATTACCAAACAATTGACCCCCCCCCCCCCCCCCCCCCCCCCCCCATTTGCGCCGTCTATGCTTCTTACCCTTCCTCCTTCTCTTCCTAGGGGGTCAATAAAGTTTTCCAGTTTGTAAGTCAAAAAAGTTAAGACACAGACAAATGCAAAGCCCAGCCCACCCCATCAAAGTATTTCGGAATACTCCCTAAGGACCACCCTTCATGTAGAGAAATAATAGAATAGAAAATATCAAGTTGAAAATTGGGCCAGAAAATCGGAACAACTTTAAAAAGTTACCTTCTAAATTAGTTTTAAACAGACATTTGTCCAAATACATGTACATGCGGTGCCCTTCAAATGTTAGGTTTGCATTGACGATTGGCTTGAACGTTTAACTTATTATCTGCGGGTAGTATAATGTTGAAGTAATATATTAGTTACACCAGAGATGGACTTATCTGATAAGTCTATGGCTACATATATGACGAGCGGTATCATGAATGATAAGAAATCTGAATTTCCAAGGATAGGCCTACTAGGCCTAAATCCGGACTGGCCCTTTAAAATTAGCTTCGCCAAATGCAGTTGATTAAAGCCATCCTTGTTTATGTAGCATAACCCATGCATAAATGAGACTATTTCACTTCCGAGTATATAGAAATAGCTGTACATGCGATTTCCTTTAATAAGTTATGTTCAATAAAAATATAAACAAAATAAATAAAACTATAAGTCAAATATTTTACAATTATTTTGTCTTAATTTAATGTTGGAAAACACAAAATGGTACTTTTAAAAGGTATAATTAGTATGCGGTTAATTGCCCCGTATTGCTCACGTGAACCAAGATGGCGAGTGCAGATAGGGAACCTCCTCCGCTCTTCGAAGACGAACAATTAGACGAGAAAAACGGGGAAACTCCCGAGGTAATAATGATTTACCTTTTGAAATAACAATGTATTTTGATACCTTTATTATATAGGTCAGTTTCAGGTGGACTACTTGATCCTAAACATGTAAAATTGATCTCAGAATGGGGGCGTAGCCAGCTGTGGAAGTGAACACCACTTGTTTCCATTCCATTTCCAATTCCAGGGCCATTCGCTGACGTGTTTTGGTAGTTGTGTAGAGAGATTGGGCGATGCAAAATATGACATTTATGACGATTGACCTTTGTTTTAACTGAGATTTTAAGCATCTAATGTTGTATTTGTTCTACTCTCGTAAGCATCGCAACTATTTTCGAAATTGACTGAAATAATTGTCAAAAAGTGAGCAATAAAAAAATCTTTCAAGTGTCATTCCGCCTCAGCGCCTGGCAGGAGGGAAGGAGTAACTTGGAACAGCCTTTTTTGCTAATAATAGGCCTAGTATGTAGTTGCCATCAGAATGCGTTGGACGAAATTTGACCAAACTTATCGATGAATTTTGGTGCATGTTTAGAATGAAATTTGTTACGCATGTAAAATCACTTCCGGGTTCATCCATGATCCAGCATACGCTTGCCTTTTCTTTTTCTTTTCTTTTTTGTCCCCAAAACATTTCTTTTTACAAATTCCTTTTTTTTAAAGGTCACCAGCCCGGCCCAGTGTAATATTTACCTACATCATGCAGGCGGGTATATTAAAATACAGCCCAGCTAATGTTTTATTGTTGTTGTTGTTGTTGTTGTCGTTGTTTCATTTTATTTTTTCGCTAGAGCGTAGAGCCTAGGCCTGTCACAGACTGAATTTTAGGTCCTCTATTAGACGTTATTCTTAATAAATTGGCGCATTTATTAGTGGAAATAAATAGTTTATACATTCAAGTTTATTTCACGAATGTAATAAGGTCAAATATTGAACAGCCAAGAAGTAGGCTATGAAGAATTTGTTATAATTTGTGCAAAGTTCACCCCATTGAAAAACTACAGCACTCTCGTCTTGGTTAAATCGCTAGCCTCGTTTTCATTTCACATAACCCTCTTCGACGTAAATGCGCCAAATAAGGATAACGTCTATAGGTCGGCCCTGAATGACGTCTGTTGCAAGCCATGGGTCATTACGTCTTGCGACAACGCGTTGCTTTCCCAAAGCAACGCGTTGCCTAGCGAGCCAATCAGCGTTGGAAGTAAGACTTTTTTTTGTGTAGCAAAAAGTGCTACACAATATTAATTTTGTGTAGCAATTCCCAAATTTTGTGTAGCAGTTTTTGGTTATGTCAATTGTGATGAATTGTCAAAACTAAACTAGTAACAAAAATAACAATGATGATAATGATGGACAATATAATAAAAAACTACAAAATTCCGACTCGATCAAATGCTAATATTCGTACAGTATTATTTTTTTTTTTATTATTGGCGTTGGTGTGATCATCATCGCCAATAAGAGCAACAAAAAACACCCCTATTAAAAGTCGATGTGTCCCGAAGAAAAACATGATCCTGCTCCGTGACTTGCCGCGCATCAACAACAAGGCCCAGCGCTGACAGTAATTTCTGATACTCCCCCAAGTATTCGCACGTGCAGCGATCCATCAATGAAAACGTTGTGCCCCAAAAAATAAAACATGTGTCAACATTATTTTGCGGGGGGAGTAACGTAATATGATTTAAACTACAACAACAAAAACGAAATGACGTGTCAGTGAATGTTGGAGTCTGGATGTTTTGATCATGGTGTTGAGGCCTAACAAAAATAAATGTTTGTTTCCGGTAACATGCTGACAAAAAAGAGGGTCGGTCGGTCGGGATTTTTTTTTATTTTACAAAAAAATATTATTTTGTCACCATGTAAATTAATTGCAAAGCTTCCGAATTTTGACCATCATCACAATCTGAACGCCCGGTCTGAACAGTGAACGCCAACTTTCGAAGCAAATTTCATTCATTATTTTATTATAATTCATTAAATGTAAATACACTGCATTTTCTCATTAAAAAATAAATGTTTTTCCTTCGATCGTACTTGGGGAATTACTTTATCGATGTAAACAAGCATTAACCTTTTAGCAATCTGCTTTGAACAACGTGATAATACGCTTTACTTCTCAACACGTGCGCGAGAGACTTTTGCATGCCCGAACTGAGGTTAATAATAATGGTATTTCTTTTCTGTTCCACACGGTTCCCAGTGTGTTATTTTAACCATGTTACGCTACGTCATTCCATGTGGTTGGTTGGTTTGTTGGTGGTACCAAAAACGTAATTATTGCGATAACCGCAAATACTGCGCTGTTGTTGATGAATGGAAATAAACTTTTAGGCGGACGAACGGAAAGTAAACTTCAGAATTGTTGCAGAATTCATGGAAATGGGTACATTCAAATTGGACCTTCGGCTAAATGGGTCATGTCGGACTGGAAGAATAGTGAATTTAATGATGAATATGGTCACTTTTTTGCTTCGCAATTTTTCGCGATAGACTTGACAAATTGAGTAGCAACATAGCAAGAATGTATCGCGAAATGCGATGCGATACCGGCTATTTCCAACGCTGGAGCCAATAAGATTACGGCTTTTGACCACGTGTTGTTTTCCAAAGCAACGAGTTGTTTGAGAAGTCCCAAAACAACGGAATAAATCGCAATTTGACACCGTTGAAATTATATTGATACATGATTATATGCCAAAACACTTAGGGGGTTTGTAAAAACAAGGATGGCACAATCATAAACTATAAGTATTGGATCCAACAATCTTAAACTATAAATATTGGATATATCCAACTATCTTAAACAATAAATATTGGATATCCAACATTCTTAAACTATTTTCGTTAGTGTTATTGCGATTTATTCCGTTTGCGATTAGCCCCCAGTTTTCACAAAATAGCCCCCTGAGAAAATGTTGGCCTATGATAAAATGTACTAAAGGGGCGATTTTTGGCAGAATTTGCTCAAAATAGCCCTCATAGCCAAAAAGATATTTTAACCCCTGATATAAAGGTTTGACCAGATCTATAAGTCTTTCAATTGGGCTACAAATTGACTGGTTTGGAAACACTGGTGTTATTTCAGGATATCCTTATTCTGGATTGTCAGGAAGGACAATGAGATTAGCCTTTGTTTTGGAAAATTAATATATTACTAAGAAAAGAAGTATAATTAAAACAGGGCACAGCTGATACCAGTGGATAATTCTTTTTACAATAGATATGCTTATGCTTTGGGTTGGAATTACTATTTTTTCTGTTCACAGATAACAAAATAATGTTTTTTGCCGATTATTTATGCAAGGTAACTCACATTACTGGTAGTGGGGGATTGAATTTTGTGCATATTTTACAGAATAATCTGATCTGCAATATGCAAATGTCTTGATCTGGAACAAATATACCCATCATACATTTCTAGAGGGAGAGGAGGGGTGGGAACATGGGATGGGGGGGGGGGGGGGGGCAGGATTCTTTGTTCTTATAAATCATACCTGATCCGAGTTATTAGCCAAAAAGAGGTTGAGTTGGGGGAGGTTAAGAGACAAAATCAAGTTTGTGGAGGCCTTTGGAGGGCAAACTCTTATGTAAATTAGGGTTATTTTGCCATAGTTTTACATGTAAATTTAGTGAGGGAAACAAAGTTTGGAAAGGGATGAACTTAAGGTTTGGTTGTCTTTTTTCATTCAGGAAACGATATACAGTTTTCTTTCTTAACCCTAACCCTGCTAAATCCAATAGAATTCAACGAGCCAGGCTGTTTGTTCCACCCGGCGTGGAAGTTTTTCGCAGAAATTCTGGCTCCAGCCTATATACTTATACTGCACCAACGCCAAGTAGCCTTGACACCCGACCCGTGGTGTACTGACAAATCTCAAGTCCTGTGTGCTGGAGGTCCTTGGTTCAAATCCCTGTGTGTGGGGGGGGGGGGGGTGGTCACAGCGATATTTTGGGTCACTTATAGCCGCGGGGAAACAAATCTGGAAAAAGTGGCCTAGGGGGTTAGGGTGACAGTCAAGGTTCTGAAATTTCAAACTGAAATGTTAGTGCTGATGAACTGTTAAAATTTACTTTGTATTTGACAGCTTCATTTTTTTTCTCACCAGCAAACTATCGAAGATGAACCGGCCAAATTAGACGCAACAGAAGATGACAAAGAAGATGATCTATTTGCAGGTAAGGTTGTATTGATTAATATAATTGTTTGTCTCAGTGATTTCTTCAATTTCTAATTCTAATGTAGATGGATGTGTAATACAATTTTGAAACAACTACTTGATGAGCTACACGTATGTTGTGTTGTCTGTAATTGATAACAGAAAGGAAGAGATTTGCCTTGAGGTCTTGCATTATGATTAACCTAACTTCCTAATCGTGTTTTTGACAATAAAACTATCAGGGGAGAAAAACAGGTCAAATTTTTAGGGAAAGATCACTGTTCGCCCGCGCCGGGATTCGAACCATCTGATTGAGCTAATGGGGAAACCATTTGACAGCTTGCTGATCATGTCACAGCAGCTATTTGCTGTGGCCTCTGGTAATAGGCTTAACAGCCTTTAAGACTAAGATTACATCATCACCCTACTCGACCCAAGTTTGAGGAGAAACATACTGTAAAACCATTACATTTCGCAGATTTTGTGAGGGATGGGGATTTGCGAAATTAAAAACACCTGAAACTGACAATTTTGCGTTGAAAGTAAAAGTAACATTTCCAGATTCGCAAAATTAAATACCCGCTAAAATAGCAGTAATTTAACATTCGCAAAATAAAGTAGCCGCGAAATTATGGTGTTTTACAGTAGTGATTATTTGTGAATGGTGATCCCCATTCTCCAGGAGGTGGCACAGAGGTATCTCTAGACGATGACGAGTCTGCTGCAGCAGCCGCCAAGCTGGAGCCTGAATCCATACCAGATCCAATGGCGGAGGAAACGCCTAAAGAAACCAAGAGTGAAGTCAAGGAACCAGAACCTGCTGTAGTACCCGCTTCTGCTGAGAAGGAAGTCAACAATAAGAAAACTGTAAGTGTTAATAATTTATGTGGATGTGTGATTCCATAAAAACCAGGAACAAGTTGATTTGGTGCAATTGCTAGATGCAACATACGTTATCAGGCTTGAACAGTGTTGTTAGACTTTGGGTTAATATGGACTGGTTTTAAGCCAATCACATCAATTTCATGGATAAACAATTTTTGTGTCAAGTTATTGTTGAACAATTTACTAATAAATATGGGTAATAAATTTTCATCCTCAAACCTAACTTCCATAGTCATACTTTTTAGTTGGCTTGGAGCACATATATTGGGTATTTTTCAGCACTCTAACGATGCTTTTTCTGCTATTTGATTTCAGAAATAATACGGATTTGACATGATTTCGACAAATGTTTTGCTCCTAATTTTAATTTCTTATTCAGTAAAGATGTGGCTTATCCTTGGTGTAATACCGCATGGAATTGATTAACCTAGCACAAAATCTTTTATTGACATATTTTAATATCTATTAAAAAGGATTATACAGCTTTATTCTGTAATGGGTTCTTAACACTAGATTTAAGAATGTCTTAGACTAAGGATATTTCAAAGATGGAAGGTACATCAAGGAAGGGAATACATATTTTTGGTGGTTTTTGTTGTTGTCTTTATTTATAAAGCACCCGCCCACCTGCCCATAGCAAGTAACTTTTGCATAGAACCCGCCCAACTGACAGCTCAAGTTTTTCAAACTCACCGTGTTAGTGAGTTACACTGGCTGATTGAATTTCTTTTAGGCAGGTATTTTTGTGACTTAGGCCTACCTGCCCAACTGGCTGGTTGAAAAATATCTGAAGTTCCAACCCTGATTAAGATGTATCAATTTTTCTGCCATCCAATCTTTTAGGAAGTTGAGGATAAGATGGAGGAAGATGAAGATGAAGACCAAGATGAGAGTAGGGATAGTTTTGATATGGAAATTTCGATCACAGATCCACACAAGATTGGTAAGTCATTGAAATACAAACATCAAACTTGTAAGATGGTATGAAAGAATCTTGCGCATATCTGGAGTATGGGGGTGAGAGCCAGTCCCAGGAACAAAAATCACTTTCCCAAATCCTAATAATAACCCATCGACAAAATTACATTAAGGTTGCTGAACAATTTCTAACTCATCAGCTAAATCACTCTTACATGTGACGTGATCAAGCGTCACTTGTCGGCCGTTTTCAAGTTTGATATTTATCCATCATTTAGAAGCAGGTGAAAAATGCTTCAGTATGGTCCAAACCCCACTAAAATTGAACTTCTAGTTTTTAGGTTACACACAATTTACCAACTGAGAAAACAAGGTTAAAATATAAGAATTTGCCGCTTCTTTTTACCTATAATTCCAAATCAATATTCCCGACATCCGACTCATTCCACTTGATCGCGTCACATATATAGTAGAGATAAAATGGTTCTATTTTGTCAAATCAGTGCATTTTTGTATTCTTATTCTCGCGAAAGTGTGATTTTCACTTCTTTGTTTACCGTGACGCCATTTTGAAACAAGCATGACACAATTTTCGACAAAAGTTGGTACCCTTACAATCAACCCAGATTATGTTTGGAGAAATTCAGAAAATCCAGAGTCTCACCTGAAAAAGAAAAAAAATGAGTCTCAGGAGCATGATTTCCCAAAAATAGCAACCTTACTGGAGTAAATAAACTTTTAAACTCTAACAAATACATCTTTCATTATCATGATAGAATAGGTAAGTAATGTAAGTGTATTTTGCTCAACCAGTGGCATACGCAGAGGGGAAGGGAAATTACCCCTTCCATTAACTTTTGATTTCTCGGTTGAGTTGATGCCTTTTGCAGTGGACATTGTTCCATCAATAGAGATAAGTTGACATGTTCTAATGTTAAATCTGCAGTGGTGATATTTCATTAAACCCCATGACTCTTCATAAAGCTGTGGTTTCATGATAATGATGCACAATGTGCATGTTCGTTCCACTCCCTCAGATGTCTTTGTGATTCCAAATGAATGAATCATTCACAGCAAATCCATTTGTCAGGTTTGAATGACCCCCCATAATTGTACTTTGCTTCATTCTCCTATTCTTTTCAGGTGAGGGAATGGGTGCTTACGTAGCTTATAAAGTGTCAACAAGAGTAAGTAATGATCATACAATTCAAAAGTAGAGGGTGTTATTTTGTTATAGTTTAATCAGTTCCAAATTGGCGAGAAATGTTATGATTTTATCTCTCTTCGCGCAAAAGTAATCCAAGCGTACACACACGATTATGACCACACACACACGGTTTTGACCGCACGCACGCGTCACACATATGATGTACAGTGCGCTTGTTGCTTTCATGCCCGACCACGTCCTTCTGTATTCACTCACCGCTGTAAGGAGGCTTTGCCAATTTGAATCGTATCACACTATAGTTACCCACATGATTTTCTTCTTTTTTTGAAGAGGGGAGAGGGGTAGAGGGAATATTAAGGGTAAATTGGTATTTCATGACAAATTGATTTTTGATATGTTTGATAACCATCCCGTATCTCACCAAACACCATTGACACTTTATGATACCATTCTGATTATCTTATTGGCAGACATCAGACCCATCATTTAAAGCGGCTGAAACAACAGTGATGCGTATGTTCAGTTCAGTGACCTGGTATTTCATGAAAAATTGATTTTGAATATACTTGATAACCTTTGCACATCTCACCAAACACCATTCACACTTTATGATACCAATCTGATTATCTTATTCGCAGACATCAGACCCATCATTTAAGAAAGCTGAAACAACAGTGATGCGTAGGTTCAGTGATTTCTTAGGCCTTCACCAGAAACTAGTAACAGGACATCAAAGTAAGGGACACATAGTGCCTCCAGCTCCAGAGAAGAGTGTCGTAGGTGAGTTGTAACCATAGTTTTGACAGTGTTTCTGGCAACAATAGGTTTGCTGTCTCTCTGATAGGGTCGGTCGGTCAATTTTGTTTTTTAGCTTACTACAGTAAGCTAAAGCGACCTGACGCGAAAGGTCACGGTATAGGTCAAGGGGAAAGTGCGACTGTGAAATATGGTTTTATCTTGGTCACACAAGTGGTTATTTGTCGGGAAATGTACTTGAGATAGTGAAACAATATGATCGCATAAATATGTTATAAAATGGGCCTGATTGCCATTCGACAAAATAGGCAATTTCGCGTTATTTTCTTTATTGTCATAACTGTATTGAAAATGCATGTAAACGCTATGATAGAAAAGTTGATTAACACATGGCACGCATGTATCATGACGTACAAGCATGATTGTCTTATTGTGATTGGTTTAACTACTAGAGATCATTATTATTCATGATACGAAATCAGCGGAAAGTAAAAATACAGCCGTCAAAGTGAAAAATAGGTGGGGAGGTCGTTTTTCGTTAATTGATGTTAATCGCTTCTGTATATGTTCTTCAAACTATATCTCCGATTTCAGCGGCCAAAATTATTGGAAAATAATGTTTTCAAAGGTTTTTCATCATGAGGTGCTGTTAGAAATTCGCGAAAAAGAGTAAAACTTACGAATATTACCTTGCCAAAATGTTGAATTTGCGTGATTTATCGTGCCGTAATATCTTTTATTACCCCCACCAGTTTGGTATCGTCTGCCATTGATGTGTACATCAAATGTCAAATCTACATATTATAGTCCGATGTAAATGAGGCAATTACATTTACCGAGTTACCCCGTCTGTTTCAATGTGTCGTGAGCTTTCCTCGAGCAGTAGCACGTGCGAATATGTGAGGGTGCAGTGTTTAATTACGAAACAATCAGAGTCTCTACGGGTTCACTCATTTTTTGAAAGTCGTGTTAACGGGGGAGGGTTGGGTTTAACGGCACATTTATGTATTATATTTAGATATTGTGTAACTTCCGCCATGTCGAAATTCCACATTTAATACAAATTTACTCAATAAATATTCATAATGACATGCCGCATGTTTATATTATAGCTCAAGTAATTTATTGAAAATAAAAACATTGTTTAAATAAAACATGACACCCCTTTCAAAAGTGAAAGCGTCCAACCCCCAAAAAAGTTTTCAGTCCGAGCATGCCGCGGCCGTGTGTTCTGAGAAAATAATGGCGTCTTCTCACCTATTTCATGTTCTGTTTCTTGTTGTTCTGTAATACTTCGAGTTGTTTTCATCTGCATCTACTTTGACGTTAATTTTTAGCAGATAAAAATGACTACGAGTGAGTCGAAAGGCTGATATAGCCTAGACGTGAGTACAAAATAAACCAAATATAAAATGAAAAGGGGTACTTTAAAATAAATAATACATCATCGTCCAACCCGCCTGTTCCTCATACGGTTGTTCTCCTACTAAAAAAGGAACCCAAGAGTATGGCGCCGCTCACATCGCCAGCGGTGTGTGTTTACGTACGCACGATGTTGCTCTAAAATTCGCTTCATTGTGCACATTTGGTTGCACTTATGAAAGTTTTATGCATTTTGGTAGTACACAACATTATTCTGATGGTAAATCTTGAACGAATCGCGATTTTAATATGTAATGTTAATGTCCGGAAGCTGATTAAAACCGGTGCAGATTTGACAATAATAAAAGGCAAATGAAGACAACACAGAGAACAGAAGTACATCTACTGTACAGTACAGTACACTTTGGTGGACATTTAGTATATTTTATTGCGTTTTCACTTCCTCAAAAATCTGGACTACCAATTTTCGTAAATCCCGAGTCCCGACCGAAAAACAAAATCGAGTCCCGGGAGCACTATAATTCCCGAACATCCCAGCCTAGCCCTATGCCTATTATAGGCTATAGCCTAGGCTATGTATGGTTAAACCAGGGAGGTGTAATATCTCTCTGGTTAAAAAAGGTATATTATGTGATCTTTCCAGGGAACGCCCTCAACATAAAAAAAAAATTGAAAGAAGATTTTCTTGCAGATTTACATTTCTGATCATAAATCTTACATACATTCCAAGTTACAGGGCGATACGATTCTTAATTACTTCAAAATCATGATTTTAGAGTGAAAATAAACTGTCGGATTATCCGACAGTTTATATTTTCACTCTAAAATTCACTCTAAAACCATGATTTTGAGGTAATTAGGAATCGTATCGCTCTGTAACTCGGAATGTATGTATGATTTATGATCAGAAATGTAAATCTGCAAGAAAATCTACTTTCTAAAAAAAATAATGAATAGAGGGCGCTCTCTGGAAAAGATCACATACAAATAAAAAAGAATATTTTGATATCAGAAGAAAAGCCTATCTTATTTTCAATATTCCCCTAAGGCATAGTAACAAAAATTACATGTTTCCCGTCCGGACTTTTTAAAAAAAGGAGGAGGGAGGGTCTTACTATTTACTATTTTCCCATTTTTTGATATTTTTTCAAGATGGCCGCCAAGTCGAAAGTGACCAACTGACTGTGTTGCAGACACTCCTAAACAGGATTTTCCACTCTAATTGCCAAAGGAATAAAAATATGAAAAGGTTTACCTAATATATAGAGCCAACTACACATTGTTTCTTAATATGTTTTCTTCATTTTTCAGGTTGAATGAGGAACAAAACATCATTGATCGAAAGGATGTAGGCCTACATGTATAATTGGTCCCCATACTATTTCAATTGAGAAGCCATGTCAATAATTCCGTGTCATGCATGGCATGAACATGCTATGAAATGATACAGCATTTCTATTACACCTGCCATTCCTATGGGCAAAGGATCAATCACTAAAAAAAAAAAAAAAAAGTTTTAAAAAAATCTTTTTTTTACTTTTTTTTTTTACAGAATTTTCGGAAATAGTAAATAGTAAAAAATAGGAGGCGGCGGCCATAAAGGAGGCGGGCGGGGACGGGAAACATGTTAATTTTTTTACTAGGCCTAAACCAATCACCTCGGTAGATGTTATTGTTACTTATTGAACCATCCAGAAGAGAATGCCAATTCGCCAACTGGTTTTTGTGGCATTACCAAAGTCAAAGTGGCGCACCATCGCCTTCCCGGGGTCGGGCGGCGTTCAAACTCAGTGGGTGGGTGCAGCTCGGTCCCCGCAAGAGCAAGTTCGCATTCGCTAGAGCGTGTGAGGTCAAAGGTTATATAGGGGTCAACTTTTTGAAGTTGGTCGGATCATGCTTAAACTCGGTGATCGCGATGCTCGATGCGAGGCGAGCGTGGCAAAAATAAAACGGGTTGGCGTTTGTCGGGTCTTCCGGGGTCAAAGGTCGTCTAGGGGTCGAATTTTCAAAGTTTGTCCGATCGGGCTTAAACTCGGTGACGGGAAGCCTGAATACGAGTCGAGCGTGGAAAAAATAAAATGTCTTTGCTTTTCTTGGGTCGTCCGGGGTCAAAGGTCGTCTAAGGGTCGAATTTTCAAAGTTTGTCCGATCGGGCTTAAACTCGGTGACGGGAAGCCCGAATACGAGTCGAGCGTGGAAAAAATAAAACGGCTTTGCTTTTCTTGGGTCGTCCGGGTCAAAGGTCGTCTAAGGGTCGAATTTTCAAAGTTTGTCCGATCGGGCTTTATGCATGCATTCTACAAACCACCAAACCCGAGAACCGACAAACCCCGGGTGACCGCCCAAACCCGAGAACCGACAAACTCCGGGTGACCGCCTAGTATTAAAATAAACATGTAAAATATCGCGAGCAGTTTCCAGTATGTACCCATTTTAAGGTTATAAAACTAGTCTTAGAAAAGTGGCGGCCATTTTGAAGCAAAAACATTTCCACCATGTTGGAAAAAGCGAAACCAGTTTTGGAAAAAGGGGCATTCGCCATTTTGGGAAGGAAAAAAAATAACCTCATCTTCCTTTTTTCAAAAAGTTAGCATGAGAAACTAGTTTTATTTTTACTTGGCCTAAGATCCAGGGGCCATGGGAGTTTGGTGACCTGTAAATATTATTATTTTCATTAAATGATGCATATTTTCATAAAATAGGTGTTTGTATTTTGCCATTGTTACGTACCGAAGTTATTCATCTCTGTACATATTATTTATTGAACCTTCACACATTACAAAAGAGAACAATCATCTACCATTAGGTCGCACCATTTAATATCCAAGGTGTTTGGCAATATTTTGTTTTAATACCAGAAAGAGACTATTTCTTGATCTTATGAAATCTCAACCGAAGCATATAGAAGGGCAAATGTGCTTACACGGTGAACGGTGAATGCATAATAATATATATATAATTCTTGTTTCATGTAAGATATAATATGGATTCGAGCTTTGCATCATTTGTTATATGCTGGACAGATTATAGTGGTTTACAATATGAAGAGGTTTTTTGCAAAAGGGCCTGCATCCACTTTGGCTCTTATTGAGAAAAAGTCAAAAAACTGTTTCTAAATATTCAAGTTGAGCAATTGAAAAACTGAATGGATTATGAAAGAGGTACACTACATACTAATTGAAATTGAAATACATTCCAAATGCGCTAGTTTTCAACAACAACAAAAAAATAATGTTTACATTTTTTGAAAATTTGGATGTAGGCCCTTTTGCAACAAAACTCCATCTGTTTGTACTTAGAGAAAAAATACAACAACAAAAAATCATTTATTTTAATCATTTAAAAAAAATAAGTTTGATACAGAAATGTATAGCTCACAATCATATGTTTCAAGGAAATAAAGTCATTTTTTTCTCAAAAAGACCTACATCTCATTGTAAACTATTGAAGTTGTTGTTTTGTTTTAAAAGGGCCTGTATCCCGATTTAATTCTGGACACAGGCCCTTTTGCAACAAAACAACAATTTCAATGACTGTTTACAATGAGAAAAAAAATGACTTTTTGAAAATGACTTTTTGAAAAATGTCTTTTTGAAAAAAAATGACTTTGTTTCCTTGAAACATAAGATTTTTCCCTATACATTTCTATATCAAACTCATTTTTGAAAAAAATGCACCATAGCCCTTTTGCAACAAAGCTCTTCATATATAGACATGAGTTATGAATTTTCCCAAATTCTCAGCTGTAGTCAGCTTCTGCATCATTGATGCTCTCGTTTTCAAACTCGTCCATTTTAAACCTACAATGAGAAGTCAATGTATTTTTAAAAGAGGGGGTAAACAAAGTTTTGGCTGTATTTCCTACCCAATAGTGAATACTTTTGTCCCAAGTATAACAGCCAGAAAAATGTATTTACCCCTGATTCTAGACACAAACATACATCCCGTTTTACAGTAATAGCACACCTTGGAAATCTGCACAGCAACACAAAAATCACCAGACCAAAGAGTGCCGGGCAGGGTTATGTTTAGCATGTAATATAAGCGTTGGTTGGTTGGTTTTAGTCAGATTTTAACATTTCAAATGAACAATAAATGATTTTTCCATATATTGTTGCTAAACTGTCTAACTTCTGTTATAAAAAATTAAAAATCCTTTAACCCATTTTTGGCTAAAATGGGGTCAGTTGGGAAAGGCCTAACATCGGTTCTTACATGAATATGAAACCCTTACTTCCATTAGTCCTATCATCAAGTTGTACTTTTTCAAATGCCATGCACTACCTAACATGATATCAGATCAGACTTGATATATCGGCAGTGGCATATCTAGAGTGGTGGGTGGGGGGGGGGGGGGTGGGGGGCTAATGGTGTGTGTGCACCAGCCACTACTTTAGGAGGTGCCAAATAATTAGGGTAGTAAAAATATTCACTTTTTTATGTGATTTGCTCATGTGTTGATCTTAACCACTAAACTCTCCTAATAAATAAATTAAATCAAGGAAAGGAAAAGTCACCCTTTAAGATGTTTTCAATTAGGGGTGCAATATTTGTTTGATCAGGGAAATCATTCTAAACCTGTTTCCGTGTCAAGCGCCACACACACTTGATGTAACTGGGTTAGAATATGTTAACCAATTAACCAATGACCAGTCAGTCACCTTTGCCAGCCGGATATGTAAATGGTTCCTTTTTTAAAATGCATGCAAAATTATCACCTTGGTACTTAATACCATTATCCTGAATACAGTGGCCATTGTGGCTACTGGTCCAACTTAATGAAATCTTTGCACAATACTGCAATGATAACAGTCAGTTGATCGAAGTGAATAGAATTGATTATTCAAAAGTTTCAAAACTAATTCAGTTCCCGATCAGTGCGCGATCTCCAAAATATAAGCCCCGTACAGTACTGCGCATACTCTTGCAAAACAGGTAGATCAGTGGACAGGATAGGTCTCTGGACAGGTGCATAATCAGTTGCTCATGATTGATCATATTTTTTTATCAAATTCCAGGCATGACCAAAGTTAAGATGTCCAAAAGCCAGGAGGACACCAATTCAATGGACTTTGTGGAGAAAAGGCGTGCCTCGTTAGAACGATACCTTAATCGAACTGCAGCCCACCCTCTTCTTAAGAAAGACCAAGACTTCCGTGAATTCTTAGAAAAAGAGGATGTAAGTCACACTGTTTCATTTCAATCTTGTTTTCAAAAATCCCAACATGGGACAACAATTGTGTTCTGCTTCCTAACTGTAATGCACAAGATTTTGGGGAATGAAACTATTATGATATGAAATCTATGAATAAGTTCATCAGGAATCAGGATTGTAGGTATAAATTGAAAATGTTTAACAAAATATCATTTTCAATATCAGTATGAAAGAATGACCAAATTATCACCAAAAGAAGACAGAAATTAAATCTGAACTGGAGACAACTGATAAATAGAATACAAACACCCAATATTTATGTTCTACCGATGAGTAAAATTTTCATGAAATCACAAATACTAAACATTGAAAGCTAACATAATCCAATAGGTGTTATACTCAGTTGAATGGTGATGAGCTTTAAACCGTTTATGAATATCTTACTCATAAGTAACACCAATATTTGATCAGACTATCCACCTTCAATTACGAAAAAACTAATGGTGTATATATATATGTTATGTGTTGTTTTTATTTGTAGCTCCCGAAGGCAACTAGCACATCAGCATTAAGTGGCGCTGGTATGATGCGTGTTTTCAACAGAGTGGTGGACACCGCTTCTAAGATCACCGCAAAGATGAATGAATCTGATCAGGTAAGTGGTGAGGAGATTGAACTTTAAAAAACAACAACAAAAACCCACTACATACACATACACATATGATATGTAAATATGTATCATTAATATGTTGTTATATTATGGGCCAATGGCCTAATTGTATTTTGAAATAAAACTTGAACTTGAACTTGAACAAAAAAAGCACAGTATCAAATAAAAAGACCATAGCTATAGAAACATAACATTTCAGTAGTTAGGCAAAAAAACCAAAACACCTGTTGTACTGGCCTGACCGCCCCCATTAGATGTGCAAATGAAAATCAACCCAAAATTTATTTATTTTGCTTGTCGAAAAACTGCAAAATGCTTACAGATTTTTAAGAGCTTTTTTTTAAATTACGGAAAATAGCCCAAGTGAGCAACCCGACCTGAGCGGTTCGTTTGCCCGCACAACAGGGTAGGGTATTTTCAACGCCTTACCAAGTACAATTAGCTCTTGGTGTCTTACAATTTTGCACTGCTAAGTATTGGACTAGTAGCTTGTTGTATTTATGCACTTTGAGTCGTGTTATTTATATATCTCTTAAAATCTTTAGATAAAACATATTTTAAATGACTTCTTTGTCAATTCTGAGTCTTATTATTTAAGCTAAACCATCCTTACTGCGAGTTAAGAATCATTATTTCACTTGTCCAATGTTGGGTACAAATTTCCCAGCTTCTATTTGAGGCTTGGGTGGTTAATATTTCACTTATCTGACTAGGGATTATACCATGACCAAATACTGAACCAGATCAGAGACTGACAGTAAGATGTTTGAAACTAAGATTGTGAATAGAAATACAATTCATTAACTGGTTGTATTTGTTTAACATGCTTACAGTGGTTTGAGGAGAAGTCACAGCATATTGAGAGTTTGGACCAACAGCTCAAGAAGCTTCACAACAGTGTTGAAAACATGGTTTCACACCGGAAAGGTATGCAATGTCAAGGGCCAGGATGGAAGGGAGGATTCAAAAGGATTGAAGGGAGGATTCAAGGGCATCAATGGAAGGAAGGCTGGTGGGGAGAGGGAGATACTGAAAAGCAAGATACTGAAAAGCAAGATACTGGAAGGAAGATACTGAAAAGCAACATATTTTATGTTAAGCAAAGTCATGGACGCTAATAACCCATTGCCATGACTGGTTGTTTTAAGAAATCATACTACATTTGAATAGAATGTTGAATGGTGTGGTAAATGTTGTTTAACTAGAGCTTAGTATATTTTATATTTCTAGCCCTATCATTGATTTCGAATATACACACCTGAAATGTTTGCTTTTGCAAAATAGGTGCTAGTTTATGTGCAAGTTATTTCCTAATAGATAAGGATTCTCGTCACAATCTCTATAGTGGCCGTCTAAAAGCTGCACTTGCTAGGATTAAATTTCCTCCCCCTTTTTCTTTATGATTTATCCTCAACATTATCCTGATCTTGTTCCTCACAGAACTTGCCGGATCCACACAACTATTCGCCAAGAGTGCAGCTATGCTAGGCAACTCTGAGGAACACACAGCTCTCTCCAGGGCTATCTCACAACTAGCAGAGACTGAGGAAAAGATTGAATCAATCCATCATGAACAGGCCAATACAGACTTCTATGTCTTCTCAGAACTACTTAAGGATTACATTGGCTTGATTGCCGCTGTTAGGGTAAGTAGTCTGATTGATTATTGAACGAACAAGTTTCCCCTAGCATATACGCAGCTACAAGAAACGCTTGAAAGTATGTACTTGTGCGTATTTTCAAGCTCAAGTACTGTGACGCAGCATACAGAGCGTGTGTGTACGCATTATGCAGCAGCACTGCTTGTACATGTTTACGCACTACGCTATTCCACAATTGTTTGTTCAATTATTATTTAGACTATAGTGTGGCGACACAGTCAATGAACATTATGTGAAGTAAATACACAAGTTTGACATACAAACCTTGTCACCAGTCAGATGTAGCATACATTCTATTGTGAAGATCTATCAAGCAGCATGAGCTGAAACCATTCAATCTGACCTTTGATGATGAAACCAGATTCATGACATAATTTCCCAAACACTCACAGATATTGGTATCTTTTCAGTATCAAGTACACTGTTGTACAATGAGGAATTCCAATGTATGACAGGCATCACAATGATCATAACACCATGATGAATTTGAGCCATGTTACATTTTGGATGACAGAGATACCTTCATGAGCGAGTTCCTGTTCCTTGTACTGAATCCTTGATAATCAACTGTTATAATTTGATCAGTTCCAAATTGGTGAAGCCTCCTTACAGCAGCGAATGAATACAGAAGGACGCAGTGTGCGTGTGGTCATAGTCGCACGCATACGCTTGGATTTGTTGTCTTACAAAGATAAGAGGAAAATCCAAACACAACAGTTAGAAAATGATTTGGCTTTGTATTGTTCTCATTTGTAGGAAGCATTCCGTGAGCGAGAAAAGGCCTTTCACACATGGCAGAATGCTCAAACCATGTTGGGCAAGAAGAGGGAGGCTGAGGCTAAATTCAAGGCACAGGGCAAACCAGATAAGGTCTACATGGCACAAGAGGAAATCAAAGAGGCAAGTAGTAATAGTGGGTGTAGTGACAGAAGGTCCTGTATTTAGTAGTGGCTGCCCTATGTTTGCTTATGTATTTTAGGTTAAATGTATGGCCCTGCATAGGTTACCAAGAATAAAAATGTGGCAGCTATTGCATATAGGGCACTACTGATACTGAATATGATATGGCTGCCTTTAGCTAGCTTTTTGTTTCGTGATAGTATTTATTAAGAGCTGTACACACACTTGCTTACAAAACACACATGGCAGCCATTGCACATAGGACATAATGATTTCATTTGGTGACATATTTCAACCAAAGAATACGAAACTCTAGAAGTTGCACTGGCCCCCAAATCCAAAATCGAACTAGATTTGTTATTGTGACATTTAACACTCAATTACAAATGCAACGCAAGCCCCTGCGCATGTAACTGGGTGGGGCTGCACCGGGATTACAAATATTCAGCAACGCAACAAATGCGCGCCATCAAAAGAGACGCATCGTCCGTACATAACATTGCGTGAAATTGTTAAAATGAGATTACGCAATTACGATTACGCTGTATGACATTGACTTATGACGAAATGGAACAAAAGAATGCCAAATACCCCCACATCGCACAGTGACTATGATCAAAGTCTGTTAGTGCTCAGCCTATAATTTCAACCTTATATCTAAATGTAGTATATACTCCTACGAAAGTCTGCAATATTTATAGCAAAGAGATAAAAATGCCACTTTTAGACCTCTGATGCCCAGTTGACCTGAGATCAGATTTTAATTTGGACCCCAGTTGCAAATAATTATGAGATGAGATTTAGAAATAATTTAAATGTGTACATCCCTCAACGTGGTGTTTTCAACAACAACAATCTATCATGGATGGGGAGAAGGACCTTAACCCTAAGACTTCCCACCCCAATGCTAAAAATAATCTCCAAGCTCATGTGCGGACGGTTGTCGTGGACGTAATCAACCGAGCCTATTTAGTGGGCACTGTATACTGCACGAACGAGTAGCTGAGGGTCGTGGCTTAGTGTGTGGGACGACGTGCGTAGGGTCCCCAGACCAATTCCTGGCCAGCGATTTAGTTGTTTTCTCTTCCTAAATCGTTAAAAGGTTAGGGTTATGGTATCCCAAAAACTTTTTTGTTTGCCTTTTATTAAGACATTTTTATAACCGTACTCTTTTCCTATGTATTTTGTCATTGCAGTGGGAAGGTAAAGTAGAGAAGGGGCAGGAAGACTTTGAAGCCATCTCAAAAACAGTGCGTAAGGAGGTCGCCAGGTTTGAGGTGAGTCTAAAGTATCACTTTATTAGAATGTTCAATGTGTACATTTGTAAAATTATGGAATTTGTAGAAGTCATTATTGCCACATATTCTACTCAGTCTCAGTATTTTCACTCCCGCACCCATATTCTTCATTGATTCACATGAGTACCTACTCTATCAAATATTATGATATTGAATGATGTTATCCAAAAACCCTGAGTTGTCACAGGTGTAGTGATCCACTCAGAGCAACATTTTAATAGGAGTGAGTCTGGCCCAATCACTTTGAATGAAAGATTAACACTTCACTCCTAATAACACAAGATCTTACAGAATATAACTAAAAATGTAACTTATCACGAATTTATTACAATGTTTTTTTGGTTTTTTTAAACTTTGATTTCCGTACAGATAAACCGTGTAGGAGATTTCCGATCTGTAATTATCAAATATCTGGAGGCGTTAATGCATCACCAACAACAGGTAGGTTGAGTGCCTGGATGGTTCTTGTGGTTTGTAACTGATCTCAATGCTATAGTTTCATCAATTCCAGATTATTAAGAAATAGGCTGTGACAAAAAAGTAATCCAAACCTACTCAAGTGATTTAGGTGTCCACACATGTTATGCATATGAGTGGTAGTGCGATTAGGTTTACGCATATGTGATACCAGCTCAGGCTCTTCGGTATAAATTCAATGCTGCTAGGAGGCTCACAAATTTGAAACCGACTGAATTTGAAATTCAGATAGTTTATAAATGAATTGAACTTTCTTCAGCTGGTTTAAATTTGAATCGATGGTCATGCCTTTTTAAGAATATGAAGTCTGATTTGACTCATACTATTAGGGAATTGTGCCTTCTCCATTTGTATTGAATATGGCTGGGCTTGCTCTAGGACACCTGTACTCAGTCACTTGGGCTTGAATGAGTGTCCAGTTGATCTGAGTCTATGACATGTTCAAATATAATTATTATTATCAACACGGATGAACTTTATTTAATTTTTAAATTTATTATTTCCTGTCTCCAGTTTTAGTTCTTTCATTGACCCCCTCCCTTTGTAAATTCTATAAACCTTTCGGTTTGCTATAGTTGTTATGAAATCTTCCCCATTCTAACTAGAGCTTGACTATATTGTGAAAATTCAAAAAATAAAAAAAGGAATTTGTAAAACTCTTGTAAGTTAAAGCGTATTACATGCTTCAGATTTCAGTTGTCTTTCTTATTTTCGTTTTTGGGATGATGAAAATAAGATTACTTTGATTGGCAATATGTGATAATCTTACTCCAAGGTAATAATCTTGATCTCTTTTCCTTTTTTATTGTTTACAGTTAATTGGATACTGGGAAGGCTTCTTACCAGAAGCAAAGGCGATAGCATGAGAACTCTTTCCTCTTGCCAATCCATTAGCCAACCACCCAAACGACCAGCATCTTTATTATAAAGAAGAGGATAGATATAGTAGACCACAGAGCTTTTAATTTTATATTTAAAGAAAAAGACTCAAATATGTATGGACACACACTATATACATACTAAACACATATTGTACATGACTATCATATCAAACAAGTGTAATAAGATAACACAGTATCTATGTGTATTATGGTTGTCTTTGGTGTTAACAACAAATAAGTTGTGCTCTGTTATCCGATGAAAAAGTGTTGTCTGAAGTCAAAAATTCAAGATATTGCACTGTCTGCTTGTTTAAAAAATATGGTATTATTCTATCAGCACCTGAAAACTGACATTCTATTTTCAACATGTTCAGCGTGACATAAACGATTGCAGTGCTGCTACAATTTAAATCAGACATTTTGAAATAATGAGGGGGAGGGGCACACAGGGGAATGTGTGTCAATTTAGGGACACAATTATTGATTTCCCCATTGGGAACAATTCTAGGTTCAAATCTTGAGAGGGCATGTGCTCTGAAGTATGCATAGTTATATACTGCTGGGCCGGTTCTAACATGAAATAAATGTGAGGTGTTCAATCTTAATTGTCACAAAAAATAAATAAATACCGCTAATATCTACAAGTTTTCATAGCGTTCAGTCCAGTGACAAATGGAATTGGACACAAAACTGCTCATTTGTCCAGAATATCATAATTTGTCCAGAATATCACTTCTAGGTCCCTATAGGTTGGGGCGGACCTACGTCATGCCGGTGAAAACAATCAAATGCCGGTGAAAACAAAAACAAAAACAACTTGCGCAGATCAATCAATTAAGGCAACCGCACATTGCGCCTACTAGGAATCAAGTATGTAACGCTCAGCGTTGAGTGCGTGCATGGAATGTTTTGCTTTTGAAACACTGGTTGCCAAGCAAATTTGCTAAAAATAACTCAAAGTGCCCGTATGTCCGCACCATCCTATTGGGCTAATAATTGTATAGTTTGGTCACTATTTTAATTTTAAATGTGATGGTATAAAGATATGATCTATGAATGTGTTCTTACGATAGGTAGGAATCATTCTAGGAATATGTGTATTGATAAACCATCATTTGTTATGTAGCAGGACACAAGGTACCCCTCCTTCTCTAAAAAGAAAGGGAAAATAAAAAAATACCCACCAAATCTCCCCCGATATTCATAGGTCTAGATGCAATTATTACCCATTCTATTTCTTTGTGATACTATTTTTATGAAGTAGGATAGTGTGATTCAGAATCCCTTGAACATGTCCAAACAGGGTGAGATGTCCAACAGGTACTATAAAAGTTGACATTTTCACGCTACAATTATTTTTGTGCTTTTCACGTTCGAAGCAGCTACCGTGAAAGTTATAACACACAAATATATTCCTTTTGCATATATATCTATGTGATGAAGCTACAAACCGTGAATTTAAAAACATGCAGAATAGTTCAAAAATCGTCAAAGTGTGAACAATTAACTGCAGGAAATTACCACTTTTACAGGACTGAGTCTGCCATGTTCAAGGCATTGTGATCAACTACAGTATACCGCATGAATAGATGGTGGTAAACCAGGATAAATAAACATTTATATATCATGAAATTTAAAGAGCCTATGGATTTTATTTATCAGAAATAATGACAATTTTGATGATTGTTTGTCTTTGACAACTGTTTGACATGCAATGATATATCTGTACATAAATGCATTGACTGTGGAACATTTATGTGATAAATAATCAAATTAGAGATATAAAAGGAAGCTACATTTGAAATGCCACACAGAAAACTGACAGATTCTTTTTTGCTGGAAAACTATAAATATCTTATCTTATCTTATCTATCTATATTGACAGATTTTGTCACATTTACCATACAGAACTATCGTTTTCTTGAGGTTTTTATAGCCCTAATTTACACTTTTGTATTTCAATTTCAATTTTGTCGTGTTTTGTGCTGCAAAGAAGATTTTGTATCTTTGTGCATTTTATTTAAAGTGATATTAAAATGTGAAGTGAACAGGGCACTTAGAAATGGTTCTAATCGAATCAGGTTGAAAAATTGGCATGATTCTAGAATACCCTCCACACCCTATATTATAATACACTCTATTCGGTCAAATGTAGTGTGACGGGTACATTGTGAAGGGTATTAGGCAACAACAAAAAAGAGGTCTGAAATGACCCGTGCGCATTCCCGAAACCGCCCGCGTTAGCTTTTTTCTTTTTTAGTGGGTGTTTTTTTTCAAATTTTTTTTTTTTTTTTTTCCCCATATTTTTCCTCTTTTTCAATTTTCTCAAAAAAACCTTGCAAAATCCAACTTTTTGGCCAAACAAATGACGATCAAGTCTAAATTGAAAAAGAAAAAGAAAAGAAATCCGCAGACCGCATTAGATTTTCAGTCTCTCATGTCATTTGAGACAAACTTTTTTTTTTTTTGCCTTACATTATTATTCCGAAACATTTAAGTTGGATGTGGAAATAAAATTACATTTAATGAAACAACTGCAACAGTCTTGATGATTTTCTAATTTAATTTATTTCACCTTTTTTTGCAAACATGTAATGAAGTAGGAGTAGCAAAATATTGGCGTTGAAGGATCATGTTTGAAATTGGAATAGCAAACATTCCGTGTATTGATTCAATTTTGGCTGAAATATTTTTGATGGATAAAATAAATAGCTGATTTTTATTGTTGCCCCATTCTTTTTACCCCCAACATAACTTTCCATATTATGTGAATTAATGTGTATATGCAGATTATTTGTCATGATGAAAACTTGTCATAATTTGAATTGTGCAGACTTATTTTGATGGACTAATAATAGCTGTTTGTTTCAATGGTAAACAGCCTAAAAGGTAATGACAAGACAAATCAAATACATGACAGTTTCATCAGTGACAGAAACTCACATGAAAATAATGTTGCATGTTTTTTACGAAAGCAGATGGGAACCTCTAAAAGCTCCCAGATTCCGCAGAAAGTTTCCTGAAAGTAAAACAATTTGTTCATGTTATGATGACATATTTTGAAAGTTTCCCTGATTCTGGATTATAATGGATTTTCCCCTATTATGTTGAATGTAGTTCTAAATATATTTCTGATTGCTGTACAAATTCTCCCTACAAAAAGAATATGTTGACAGCCCTTGATCCTTTTTTTGTTTTTGATAGATAACAGTGGACAAGATTTCTGTAACAAAGACATTCCTAGCAAAAGGTTGTGACAATTTTGAATAAATTAATGTATTCTGTTCCTATTACATAACTTTCATCTTGTCTTGTGATTTTTTAAAGAACACATATAATTGTATTAAGACAATTATATTAGATCTTTTTTTAAATTTTTTGTGTTCGTTTCTTCATTTTGTACTTTACCATATATTTGATCTTAATTCACACCAATGATTAACCTTTCATGGCTTAATTCATATTCATTTTATTTAAAATAGGTCTCCCACCTGGAATAACACATTAAGTATTAGTTGATTTTCATTAAGAAGTGAAAGGGGTCTTGTGTTTAGTGCCAAACTGACAATAACACAAACTGCTGTACCCAGATTTAGGTTTTTGTTTTTTTACAAATGAATTAACAAAATGAAAAGGAAGCTATCCAGCCATCACTAACAATGCTGCATCGGGCTATAGGCAAATTCCTACACCAAGTTTAGGTTTTGTTTTTTTACAAATCAATTAACAAAATAAAAGGCAGCCATCAAGCCTATCATACACACACAATCTAAATCCATTGTGAAACAAATGCCTCATGATCCAAATGGAATCAACCTATTTGAGGATATTAACCCATGGGCAGACGACGCTGGACATAGGCGTATTCACGAGTATTCAGGTTAAAATATGCGAACGAGGTTACCTGATCAAGTGAATGGGACGAACGCTTAACAACGGTTTAAATTCAAAAAAATAGCATTTACAATTGGGATGATTAGCCATCCCGAACGGTTTTGGATTGGAAAAATTTTCTTCTAACCTATGGTGAATTTTATGGGGTCATATAATCAAAATCCATTGTTACATTGAAACCAACGGAAATTCAAAATTAACGGCCGTTCGTAGCCACCGTCGTCTGCCCATGGGTAACTATGTACAGAATACGCCCTCGTTGTCATATTCATTAGAGCCGCCCTTATATGGTATATTGTGATTTTTGTGTCACCTTGATGATAAGTATTATGTTTATAATAAATATTTTCAAACATTTGTATCGATGGTGGTAGAATTAAAAGGATTACAATTTCATTTCATAAGAAATGTTAGGTCTGAATGGCTCAATTATCTGTGATACAAGAATATAATGTATAATGCACAAAAAAGAAAATATTGCAATTAACTTGTGCAATATTTTCATGCTCATGTATTATGTCCTTGTATCACTCTCAAAGACATTCAATATCATTAATATTACTAGATATAATGATATGAATTATTTCATGAAAAAGCACATGAAACGATGATTGAATAACACACAGCAAAGAGCGTTTGTTTACTTGTATTACTCATAATTTCTTTGTACTCATTGTTTTTACCACGATATACAGCATGTATATATCGGGGTTATCCCACGCTGCTCATCACTAGCCTCGTATCTGCGGGCACTGTTGTCATTGTTATGCATTCCGTTTTTGTGTGTAATTTTAAAATGCTAACTACTTTTTCGTTAAGGTATGGTTATCACTCAAAAATCGTGAGAATACTGTAAACCATATGTACTTAGATTTGTAGGAACAAATGTTTCGAAAATCGATTTGGATACAGGCGCAATGTGAATTTTTGTTATGAAATACGTCATATTCTGGACTGTGCTGATATTGAATGAAATTATACCCGCACGAGGCTACAGTGATGTATGATAGCGGCAGGTGACAGCTAATATAATTGGTGTTATTCCTGGGTAAACATTCCCATGGTTTTATTTGATAAGCAGTAAAGACGGTTGTTTAGCAGCATGTGCACTGAATATTCATTACTTTCCTCGATCTATTTGTGATTTCAAGCTGTTGATAGTACCACTGCATGATGTCACCGATTGTTTGGGTGGGTGTGGTTTTATGCGTGTCATTAGGTCCGCAGCACGTGCACTGAATATTCATAGCTGTCCAACGGTGCCCATAATTTATTAAGTGTGTTTCACTGCATGAAGTCACCGCTAATTTGGGGGTGGGTGTGGCTAGCTGTCCAACGGTGCCCATAATTTATTAAGTGTGTTTCACTGCATGAAGTCACCGCTAATTTGGGGGTGGGTGTGGCTGGCTTTGGATAAACCATAGACGGTGGATAAACCATGGACTTATTTGAAGTCCGATGGATAAACAAACATATCTTCGAAGCAGTAAAGACGGTTGCTGTTTACAGTCGAGATTACTACATTTACAAGTCAACACGCAGATAATAGTTAATTGGTAGCGGCCTTTGGGTAAACCAGAGCATGGACTTATCCATGACCAGAGAGATGTTATTACTAATACACCTCCCTAGGTAAACTTCTTGGTAAACTCTCAGAAATCCAAAATTAACAAACCACGAAACTATTTATTAAGCCAATTGAGAAGACAGTATTGTAAGGAAATAACTAGTAAAGTTTCAACTGTTTAAAAATTGATTTTGCACAAATAAATCTCATTTTCCATCATCACCAACAGCAATTCATTAACTCATGTGGCGGCCCTTTCCCAAAAACTTAATTTTTTTTGACGGGGGAGATTAGCGACCCCGTCATTTGAAACGACGTTTCTAAGTCGTAACCTTTTCACAAACCCCTAAAATTCGCGGCATTTGCTAATATTAATAACTTGCATTAATCATCTTCTGAAGCGATTTTGTTGTAAAATGTAATTGATATTGTTATAATATGAAGGTAAGAGGACACAGTAAGTTATTTCAGCTATTTGGATGCCATTTAGTAATATACTAAGCTATTTGGATGCTATTTTGTATTATATTATATGATTTAGTAATATACTGAGTCACTGAGTCCACGGCCTCTTTGTTCCGTGTTGCCTTGGTCTCGCAATTAGCCCAATGATTATGGCGAACCCTAGGCTACATCCCCCAGTCATCAATATTACCGTACGGACGCTAAAGCTGTACAAATATCGGAGCCTGCAAGATAGCGACATAAGAGGGCGGCTGAGAGGTGTGAACCCTTCAATATGATTAGCCCAATGATATGGCAACAACCCCTCGACCTTTGCCATGCGACACGAAAACAAGACTAGAAGTGACGTCATGATTATTACTTCTCCGAGATGCGCAGAACTCCGCCATTTTGTACACATTTTAAACCGACAGAAAAATTCTGCGCAAGTACGTGTAAACCAATGGGATTTTTAACTCTGGACGAAAGTGAAAATGAACCGCCGATATTTCAAGATTTACCATACTTTGTTTTAGTTATTTGAAGATGACACTCAATCTTTAGGTTTGGCTTTGATGGTACGTGATCAGAGATCAAGTAGGGAATCTTTTGGCGTAGCACTTTTTGCTACATATTTGTGCATTAGTGTTCAAAAGTGTGTCGTATTTCGTGATGCTACATTGGTTATATATCGAACGCTGCGTGGTGGTATGCACTATGCAGGTTATTACGGGGCTTGGGCTCTACTGTGGGTTGGGTTTGGGAATTCACGGAGAGTGAGACTTACGGGATACGGGTACCCGTGACACGCACGTATAGAATGACCCGTGTCACGTAAGAGAAAAAGCACGGGATAATTCAACAGTCTTCTATCTCCCCCGTCCAGTTTTTTGACGGGGGAGATTAGCGACCCCGTCATTTGAAACGACGTTTCTAAGTCGTAACCTTTTCACAAACCCCTAAAATTCGCGGCATTTGCTAATATTAATAACTTGCATTAATCATCTTCTGAAGCGATTTTGTTGTAAAATGTAATTGATATTGTTATAATATGAAGGTAAGAGGACACAGTAAGTTATTTCAGCTATTTGGATGCCATTTAGTAATATACTAAGCTATTTGGATGCTATTTTGTATTATATTATATGATTTAGTAATATACTGAGTCACTGAGTCCACGGCCTCTTTGTTCCGTGTTGCCTTGGTCTCGCAATTAGCCCAATGATTATGGCGAACCCTAGGTTACATCCCCCAGTCATCAATATTACCGTACGGACGCTAAAGCTGTACAAATATCGGAGCCTGCAAGATAGCGACATAAGAGGGCGGCTGAGAGGTGTGAACCCTTCAATATGATTAGCCCAATGATATGGCAACAACCCCTCGACCTTTGCCATGCGACACGAAAACAAGACTAGAAGTGACGTCATGATTATTACTTCTCCGAGATGCGCAGAACTCCGCCATTTTGTACACATTTTAAACCGACAGAAAAATTCTGCGCAAGTACGTGTAAACCAATGGGATTTTTAACTCTGGACGAAAGTGAAAATGAACCGCCGATATTTCAAGATTGACCATACTTTGTTTTAGTTATTTGAAGATGACACTCAATCTTTAGGTTTGGCTTTGATGGTACGTGATCAGAGATCAAGTAGGGAATCTTTTGGCGTAGCACTTTTTGCTACATATTTGTGCATTAGTGTTCAAAAGTGTGTCGTATTTCGTGATGCTACATTGGTTAAATCGAACGCTGCGTGGTGGTATGCACTATGCAGGTTATTACGGGGCTTGGGCTCTACTGTGGGTTGGGTTTGGGAATTCACGGAGAGTGAGACTTACGGGATACGGGTACCCGTGACACGCACGTATAGAATGACCCGTGTCACGTAAGAGAAAAAGCACGGGATAATTCAACAGTCTTCTATCTCCCCCGTCCAGTTTTTTTTAAATACCTTGTTTTAAATACCTTGTTTATTAACCATTCATATGCTATTTTTGTGTGTAAGTGTACAATGACCATGATGACTGAGATTGCATTCATAATGGGCCTCTAAATTCTGATTTTTTAAATACTATTTGTCCATAATATTACTCTATCTTGCTTTCATCACTATATTTGTTTGTTCATTAAATGTGCTCACAAATTCAGATTAAAATACTATTTAGTATTGTTAAAATAATATTTTTATGCCGTCCACTCTGACATAGCAATTGTAATATAGTATGCAATGTGTTAATACTGATTCGCACGTGTTTCGTGTGGGCGATGGTTTGGAGTTAAAAATACACAAAGCGCATGTATGCAGAACACACAGAAGACCACGTGACCACTTGGCCTAGATAAATACTAATTAGGATTACACCATTTCTCAAGGGGTGTGTCCTCATTTTATTATTCAATTTCTCAAATAAGTGTGTTCTCAATACGAACTTAAATTGGGGTTATAAAGAGATGAGTAGGGAGTATTTACCGTATTGGGGCTGAGAATATATATGTGTCTCAGATTGGGGTAGGGTGGGGTTGGGGGCAGTGAGCAGGGGAGGGGAGATACGTCATACCCATCATCTCCATAGTTTAGTTAATATAAACATATTTACAATGATCTAAAACACTAAAATGAACTGAACTTTTGTTGATTATAAATTGAGAAGTGGATTAGGTAGGGAGGGGAGGTTTGTTTAGTCAATGAAATTAAACAATATACATTTACTGTGATCTAAAAAAACCTAGAGAGGGTTAGGGGTAAAGGGTAGGGGAGGGAGGGGCCAGGGGGAAATAGAGGTAGATAGTCAATTAAAAAATGTATATTTACGGTGATCTAAAAACACTAATTGGACTCATCTGAGTTCATGATAAAGATAGTCTGGAGAGGAGTAGGGAGGGAAAGGTGGAGGGAGAGCGCATGTTACAGGGGAGGAGTAGGGGAGATTGACTCTAGAGGGAGGGACAGTGGGAGGAGCATGGATGGGGAGATTGTCTCGGTGTGAGAGGGGCAGGAGGATTATCTCAAGAGGTTGAACACGGATTTGATTTACATAAAGGGGGGGGGGGGCAAGATAGTTAGGCCTATTCAATACCTTGTTGATTTGACAGTTTTGATGTAAAGTAAGAAGAAGTGAAAGGAACCTTGTACTTTGTTAATGGGCAAGATGGTCTCGAGAGGGGATGGGGGGGGGGGGGGGCAGAAACATTGAAGCCTATCAGGTGCCTTATTTACCATAACTTTAGTCATACTTTTATACATTGATTAAATTAATCTATTAATCTAAAAATACTAATAGAACTGAACTTACTTTGTTGATGATCAAGATTGTCTCGAGGGAAGTGAGGGGGCGGGGGACTTGGATATGGTGAATAAGGGGTAGGTTGTCAAAATGACCATGTTTGGTGGTACCAAGTGTTATTTTGGTGGTTCCCAGTGTTGCGGGTTCCGTGCTCAATGAATACGTTTTGGGGGTTGTGTTTGGATGTGGTGAATAAGGAGAGGTGGGTTGACAAAATATGCATACAACTAACATGTGATTATAACCAGAAAAACAAACAATTGCAACAGACACACGTTTGGGCCTTTGTTACTTCTATGGACAGTACAGTAGGCCTACAATTCCATTTCCTGTGTATGATGGAGGATAATAAGTATTTAGTAATTATGTTAATGAGCTCATTTGCATATTTTGCTATATTATTAGTTTTAGCTCTTACTCTTTGAGTACAATGACAGATAAACTTAAGCTAGGATGGTTAGACATGCTCAGCTCCAACACTGGTCCAACCAAGCTCTCATTTTCATTTGTATAAATTTGATAATTAGCTAATTTGCATATTGGCTCAATACTTGAATTGGCTGTAACTCCTTAATGCAAGGACTATCTCAATTAAATATAACTCTTCAATTAAATAGACTGAGTGAACCTCTACAAAACTAGGATGGTTATACATGACTAGATCTATCATTTATCAATGTTAGGGCTGAATCGTATGGTTGTAATTATGCTAATGAGCTCATTTGCATATTTTGGGTCAAATCTTTATTTTGGCTCTTAATCATGAAAACAATGAGTGATACACTTCCAAATTGGCTAGAATGGTAAAACATGATCAGCTCCACCAATGGTCCAAGCTAGATCTCATTTATATTTGTGCTAATATGGTAATAAGGTAATTTGCATATTTTGGCTCAATACTTGAATTGGGTGTAACTCCTTAATGCAAGGACTATCTCAATTAAATATAACTCTTCAATGAAATAGACTGAGTTAACCTCTACAAAACTAGGATGGTTATACATGACTAGATCTATCATTGATCTATGTTAGGGCTGAATCGTATGGTTGTTATTATGCTAATGAGCTCATTTGCATATTTTGGTCAAATCTTTATTTTGGCTCTTAATCATGAAAACAATAACTGATACACTTCCAAATTGGCTCGAATCGTAAAACATGATCAGCTCCACCAATGGTTCAAGCTAGATCTCTATTACATTTGTGCTAATATGATAATTAGCTAATTTGCATATTTTGCCTGAATATTTGAATTGGCTGTAACTCCTTACTGCAAGAACTAATTCAATTAAATATAAATGTTCAATGAATAGATTGACTTAACCTCTTACAAACTAGGATGGTTATACATGGCTAGATCTATCTTTTATTATTTTATTAATGTTAATGCTGATCCATATGGTTGTAATTATGCTAATGAGCTTATTTGCATATTTTGGTCAAATCTTTATTTTGGCTCTTAATCATGAAAACAATAAGTGATACACTTCTAAATTGGCTAGAATGGTAAAACATGATCAGCTCCACCAATGGTCCAAGCTATGTCCCATTTATATTTGTGCTAATATGATAATTAGCTAATTTGCATATTTTGCCTGAATATTTGAATTGGCTGTAACTCCTTAATGCAAGGACTAATTCAATTAAATATAAATCTTCAATGAATAGACTGACTTAACCTCTTACAAACTAGGATGGTTATACATGGCTAGATCTATCTTTGATTAAAGTTAATACTAATTCATATGGTTGTAATTATGCTAATGAGCTTATTTGCATATCTTGGTCAAACTGTTGAATTAGCTATAACGCTTAAAGACAACAACTAATTTAATTAAATATAATCTTCATCAAATATACTGATTTAACCTCTACCAAAACTTGGATGGTTAGACATGACCTGACCTATCAGTGATCAATGCTAGGGCATATGTATATGGTTGTTATGCAAATGATCTCATTTGCATATTTTGGTCAAATCTTTGATCTGGCTCCTAATCCTAAAAACAATGAGTAATAAACTTCCAAGTTGGCTAGTATTGTAGAACATGATCGGCTGCACCATTGGTCTAAGCTAGATTCCATTAGCATTTGTGTAAATATAATAATTAGCTCATTTTCATATTTTAGTCAAAATGTTAAATAACACCTCATTCAATTAAATATAATTATTCAACTAATAAATGGCAGACTTCACCTCTATCAAACTAAGATGGTTCGACATGACCAAATTTATTATTGATCAATGTTAGGGCTTTAGATGTAATTATTCTAATGTGCTAATTTGCATATTTGGTCAAATCTTTGATTTGGCTCTTAATTTTGAAAACAATGGGTAATACACTTCCAAGTTAACTACAGCCTACAGTGTGATAGGACATGATCAGCTGCACCATTGGTCCAAGCTAGATCTCATTTGCATTTGTGTAAACATGATAATTAGCTCATTTGTATATTTAAGTCAAAATTTTGAATTAGCTATAACTTTGGCAACAACTTATTCAATTAAGTATAACTCTTCAGCTAATAGACTGTTTAACATCTACCAAACTAGGATGTGTAGACATGACTAGATTTATTATTGATATATGTTAGGGCTGGTTTGTATGATTGTAATTATATTATTGTCCTAATTTGCATATTTTGAAAAGATTTGGCTTTTAATCTTCAAAACAATGAGTGATACACTTCCAAGTTAACTAGTATGAAGGGAGATGATCGGCTGCACAATTGTTGTAAGCTAGATCTCTTTGCATATGTGTAAATATGATAATTAGATAATTTGCATATTTTAGTCCAAAAAATTGAATAAGTTATAACTCCTTAATGCAACGACTAATTTATTTAACTGTCACTCTAAAAATAACACTCAGTCTTCAACCAATAAGTTCAAGTCCAAGTCCAATTGGAACTCACTTAGGTTACAGTTGTAACATGGGACCCTGCATAATTATGTTAACAAGGTTAAATGTCATCTTAGGCCGTGTTGTAAAATAGGCTGTTAAAGTTGTTGCTAAAATGTGAAGTCCAATTGAAAATAAACTAAGCTTAACATCCATCATTCCAGTTTCATCATGGCCAGATCTATTATGAGTCATTATTGTAGAATATACTAAAGCTCCCTTTTACATGAAACCTGCAAAAATGTCGCGGTTCTGCATCATTGATGCCCTCGTTTGCTGATTAATTTTACGAGGTCATTCAAGGTCATCTGGGGTCAAATAAGATCCGTAAGGCATATCTTGATTAAATTTGGTGGAGAAAAGGGGGTGTGGTGTGTTCTTTTTATAAAGCGGAAACGATTCGTTTGTGTTCCGCAAAATGTTTAGTACTGGGTAAGATTTGAGCATCCCTTAAGGTATTACATCCCTTGTATTAACTACAATGCATACCTCTGTGACAACTATCACATACTGTGCCTAGTAGGCCCTAGCCTTTACAATGGGATGACATAATGACCTCCACTACTGTTCAAAGCCATCTCTTGCTTTCATTTGCATAGACACGATAATTTGTTGATACATTTGAATATTTTTGGAAAATACACTTATTGGCTATATTACTCCTGTTTTATGCTTTCATAATATATCGTGGTTCTGCATCATTGATGCCCTCGTTAATTACTACTTTTGTAAATGTAAAGAAAGATATAATTGGATAAAACAATATCCCTTGTAAAATTCCTTATCTCTGATGAAACTCACTTTGTATTAAAATATAGCCCTATCCCTCCAAAAGCTTGTACATATATCCAAATGATAGAATACCCTCACATAACCAGTTTATTGTAAAGCCTGACATAGGCTCTTAATAAATATATACTAAGTCCTTGTAGTCAACTTATTTGATTCTTGACCCGCATTGCAACATGGACACAAGTAAATCTGATATATTTTTCATCAAATATTGTGGGCGGAATTAAAATTGAGATTAGATGGCACTGTATGATTAATACAAAGTTGCCATATACAACTTTGAAGGATTAAAAAAAATTGAATAACAAGAGTTGAGCTTTCCATAATATCAATAGCTTAGCAAGTAGAATTCAATTTATTATTGCATGTCCCAGCTCCCTTTCCCTGCCCTTGTAAAAGCCAATAGTTGCCTTATATGTGACTACCTTTTCATCATAGATTTCATTTTGATACAGGTTTTGAATTCTTTATAAAAGGCGATTTATGAATGGTGTGCTCTACACTGCCTCTGCATTGCTATTATGGCATTTATTATGGCTTAAAGCAATTATGTATTCGCTCATGAAATACTTATGCTAAATATATGGAACACATTTTCATATAAGAACAACACTTTATCGAAATTGACTTCACAGAAATACAAATTTAAAAATAGCCCTAATACTTCATCCCACAGAAGGGGTGTGTTATCGGACTGTATTCCAGTGTGTGTATTATATTATTCTGAAGACAAGGTATATTGTTTGTTATCTATCTTTTCCCCAATAATGTCATGTTTGTACTGCTGGTGGAATAATTGCCTCTGTTCGCTTGGATTACTTTTCTTAGTGCTAAGAGAAATAAAAAACACCATATATTTCTCGCCAATTTGGAACGGATTGAACTATGGAGACATGTTTTTGGACAACATGGTAAACTAAGTATGGTCTTGATACACGTACACCTGTCATGTAATGCTTTGAGCCATGACTGTATACGAAAGATAGGAAAGTCACCCCTACACATACTGTATAGACCATTTGAAATCTCTCTGATTCTAAATGTGAAAAATAGGCTCACACCAACCTTTTTGGTTCCAAACATTAATTATAACTATTGTTAAACACTTGGAACCGCATTGCCTTTGAGCACCATTTGGATGAACTGTTTTGTTCTTACTTTTTCAATCTGGAATTGAGTCTGTGCGTAACTGTTGTAATAAATTCCCTTCTTTGTTTTGTTTATGGTTTAGTTGTACTGTACACTGTTATTGTTATTTTAAATGACAAATATTAATCTGCGAGATGTATGAAATAAACTTGATACAAATGTGCTCCTTGATAATAGTGTTTGGTGTTGTGTTGTGTCATGGCATAGTAGTAGAATTATGACATCCCTCCCCCCACCCCCCCCCCCCCCAAACACACACACAAATCTGTACTTTCAAGGCTTTAAAGGAAGGCCGGTCTAGTTGAGGTTTTTGGGAAACAGTTGTTGAGGAAGCAAACAAAATTAGTTTGCCCAAGCCCAAATTTTGTTTCACAATCAATGTTGAAACATGTAGAACAAAAGCGTGCACATTTTTTTTATTTTTTCAAATAAAGTTAGGGTTGCCAAGCCCAAATTTGGTTTTACAATGTTGAAATATATATGTAGAACAAATGCTTGCAAAAGCGCGCACAAAAATTCAGTATTTTGACTTAAATGTTGCTTTGACCCCCTAATATAATGTAGGTATGTCTAGTTTCTAGATTATGAAGTAAAATGTCTTGAAAACTATAAAGAAATTAAAAGGAAATGCTACGCTTGTATACATCATATTTCCCGATTCTCAAGGCGAAATTTCACAAAATTTTAATTATGAGGTATGAATTTAAAGCTTGATATTTGCATGTTTTGATGATGTTGAAATCAGACATTGCATGAAAGACCCAAGAGGTATGTTTTGATGTGACGGGTCACATATTATCTTAGAGCTGATAACCGCATGTCTAAATGGGATACACTAGGCTATATATTATAGGCCTGATTTTCATCCCAGAGAACTATCTGTACAATGTAGGTCAGTGGATTATACTAATGTAATCACTTCCATGCCCTGCCAATTGCACAGTGGGCAAGTTAGTTACAGTCCGGGGTTACAGTATGATCATTTTACCAAGCTGGTTTTGAGGTCTGATGAATGGGACTATCCACCCAATTCCTCTATATCATATGTATGCATTGCTGATAAAAATACTGACCTACTCATTCCTACCCTGTTATCAAACACTTTCGCACAAGTAGGCGAGACGCGCCATTCAAAACCCGCCTTGTTTCTTTTTTCTTTTCTTTTTTAGTAAACAATACAAAATCACCATTCCCAGCATGGTATTGCATGATTGGTTGCGTAATTTTTTTTTATATCATGGTTTTAAAATACTTATTAGACTAAAGTAAATCTATTACCAAGATGTAATAGCTTTTTAAATATGTTAACAAACAAGTTATGGAGAAAGATTTTTTTTATAGTTTTTTTTTATAGAATTCCTAAAAAATGATTTGTTTAACTTCGGGCCTATAGTCTCAGATAGTAATATTATCATCATAATGTTCATAAATAAATTAAAAAAAACACCTTGAAATACCTATTGAAATCTATCGTAAATGATGCATTTGATGCAACTATGCATGCCTCACCCTCTCGCCGCCTGCCTCACATTTCGGTATCTCGGAGATCTACGACGCGAACACCTGTGAAAGGGCAATTCCCGAAAAGGGAATTCCTAATCTCTTAGTTTTACGGTCAAAGTTCACATTACGTGGCATATGAATGACGTCATTTCGTTTTGATTTGATTTGGGAATCTCTGGGAGCTGTGTGTGTACGTAGGTCTGTGTATTTCGCGCGAGTTTTTGGCGATTTGCCCGTTCGTTTGTATCCACTTTTTAGAAGCGCTAAACAGGTAAGTGTTTATGTAATGTACGTTACCGTGTTTTTATCATAAAACCAAGTTAAACGAGAAAATATGTCTGTTTGAAAATTTAGAACCGAGCTTATACTGCCGAATTTGGAAGGCATGGAAAAATATAGCCCTAAAACTAAAGGCTAAAAGTCAAACTTATTTTTAAGCAATAGGAATAGGAACCTAACTTAGGCTATCCCATCACCCAGTGACAAACATGGCCACATGCAATCCTGATCAGTGATTTGCAATGCAGTGAGTCTTAACTTCTAAAGTTATAAATTATTAAAATTATAGTTCCGACCCGGGGGGGTCAGTGAACATACCAAGCGGGTACGCATCCGTGTCCAAATAAAACGTCGAAAAGGGTCCAGATTTCACCACACGACGTCATCGACGTCTTCTGAAAAAGGGGTACATTTTAGGGGGCATCGCCTTTTAGGGTATCCATTACAGCATCGAGGTATCGACGTTTAGGGGTACTAATTGTTGTATAATGTGTGACTTTTCACATACCATATCACATGCTTATCTGTATAGATGTAGAGATGTATGTAGGGGTGTATGCATATCTGTATGAATGTCACATGATTATGAATTAAGATTATTTTGAGCAATACTATATTACGCCATTTATAGGGGCATTATTGAGTATTGGTAACGCCGTTTAGGGGAGGGTTTGTATGTGTTACGCCATTTAGGGGTATCAAAATAGTGTTCTGGTTTACACCATTTAGGGTCCATTTCAGAGGTGCTTGGCCGCGCATGTGTACCCGTTTGGTATGTTCACTGACCCCCCCCCCCCCCCCCCCCCCCCCCCCCCCCCCCCCCCCGGAGTTCCGACTCGCCACTGACACTCGGCCGTCTGAAAATGATAATGAAATCTCAGAGTCGGACTCTGTGCTTACAATTTTAGATTAGAAATCAAAACATCTTATAGTTATACTGTAGCTACAGAGTCTACAATTGATGCTGAAAGTCATAAATTGATTGTAGAGGGTAGGGGGCATGGCAATCCAAATTCAAGTAATTTATTAAATTAACCAAGGCATACATATTTTTTTAACATTAAACATGATGATATAACTAAAGCAAAAGTTAGGGAAATAGTTCCATGTACCCCTCCACTTGGCTATGAAAACAAGCATAGATAGACAGCGTCATTTTACTGTCGCGAGAATAGGGCAATCCAAATTCAAGCAAGTATTTCTTGAAATAGAAACAGGTCGAGATATTTAACCAAGACATACACATTATTTGAACAGAAAACATGATATCTGAAGAAAAAGTTTTGACTTATTTTATTCAGAAAAGTTGAAGAATATTGATGAAAATATCCAACGCCGACTCGGATACTTTCATTTCATAGCTCTCTGTCTGAGAGCTATGAAATGAAAGCATCCAAGTAGGCGTCAGATATTTCAGAGCTACCCTCCACTATACCTAACCTTGGCAATACCAGAATAAACCACAATAGAAGGGGTACATTGTATGGGCAATTCGACCAAAAATGGTGCGAATATGTTTGAAAACAGTTTTTAAAAAATTGTTTCACATTTTTATTGTGACGTCCTAGGTGAATAGGTTCATTTCATATTGATGAAGCTTTGTGTCAGACCTACCTAATGCCTTGCAACCAAGCCATATAAAGGATCAATTCGCATTGGGTATCATAATGTGATTTGCAAAATTTAGTCATTCTCAAGGTTTTATAAATTAATGTTCTTATGCAGAGTTGTGCCTAAGACCTTTTTGTCTGATGCACAAAATTAGACTCCATCGTAATTTTGTTTTAGATGGGATTGAGCAACTACATATCAATTTCAAGTCAGATTTTCTCATAAATTGAAGGAGATGAGCTATTTATTTATGTAAGGGCTATTCATTCTTGGTATGTAATGGATGAAGTATCTGTTTTACTTCTCATATATTATAAGAAATGTGTATCCCACACCTGACACCAATGGACATCTGGTATATTGCACATGTGTTAGTGTCACTTAGTGATACGGTATTTTAATAAATCTTGCATACTGCAGTTATTGTCCGTTTTCCGTATGCACGCCACACAGACCCGTGTAATTGAACCGTGACCTTAGCCTCACGCTCCGTGTTGAAGGAATACACTATCAACTAGTTATGGACCCTGTGTGAAAAGTATAAGTTCAAAACACTTATATCATGGATCATCTTCTGCAGAATTTACTACTCTTTAACCTATCTTTTTTAGCTTGAAAAATAATAATGATAGCTATGTGGACCGGGGGTATTTTCATGACAGTGTCGGTTGAAGCGCCGTTCTTTCTCCCGCCGTGTTATATCAATTACCAATTTCTGCAAACTTCAGCCTGTTTGTGCACTGTGTTTTTAGAAGAGCGCCACACACGAACCAATTAAGCTAGGAACCTGTTTCATTCAGTCACCGACGGGTAATTTCCCCTTCTAACGTGTCACCAAAATGCAATCCTATTGGATCCCGGGAACTATGTGGACCGCCCCTTTGAATGACTGACAGTTTTCTTGCTCTATCAAGCTTAGAATACCTTGTAAGCACGGTTTAACACGTTTCCTGTTGCTGGGCAGTGCTAAGATGATTATTGATTATTGATTTTGATATTGTATTTTTATCAAAGCTTTGTTGATCATCTTAAGTTAAGTACTGGTAGTTTTCTCTATACTTGAGTTTATCTACACTAAGCCAGTTTATAGCTCCAAAGGTCGAAACGATTTTGCCCATGGAGATAACTGCAACATGGTTAATGTATTGATGAAAATATGTGACATCCTTATTTAATACATTTGAATCATAGCCCTTTGTAAAAAAGGAGATCGGTATGGCTTAGCTCTGATGAGAGTGGAAACTGGGAAAAAGCTATCATAGTATAAAAGAATGATTAACTACATTATGAATCATAATGTAGTTAATCATACTTCTTTTACAAACTTTCTGTGATCTTTTTGTCCATAGATCCTCTAGTGTGTGTGTTACTTTGACTAAAGATGATGGAAGAAGTGAGTAGCAGCGGTGGCCATGATGACCAATCTTCTGTACCAGTCTCTTCACCTTCAGCAATGCCACCATCAGGTATGAAATTATTTTCATTGTGCCATCATGATCATAGCAAATCATCTTAGTATATTTCCCCCATCTTGTTTCATTTGCAGCAACTCATATTGGTCAATGAGCAATTTGCAACATTTACCAACAACAAATTATGTAAAATACATCCTGTGGTATATTGTTTCTTATTGACAGTGCTATCAAATTGATTGTATCATTCAGGTCTGGTTGGTTCGCCAGATCCAGTTCTAACCAGTTCCAATCCACCTGCAACTACATCGGCTACATCAGTGGCGCCCCCTCTCCAGCTTTACACCCCACCACAAATGAGCCAATCAGAAGGAGTTAAAATATTTACCCCCTCGCCAGTTGCTGCAGGAGACCCGATGTTAGAGGCTGTTCCACAGCCTGGAGATGTGCCTTTGTATCAACCCCAAGTACACAGTGGTCCCCCAGGCATGGGACTTGGGCACCAACCAGCTGCACAACAGTATGACATGCAGGTAGGTGTCTAGTCCTGAAGGTCCCACACCACCAAATAAGTTCCCTATTGCTTTGTGTGGTTAAGAGTTCAAGTTCATGTTATTTTTGTTCACCTTTATAGAGCAAACTGGTTCATTCAAATCATTGTTTTTATTGAAGATCAAGATGTCTTCTGCTTAAAAATGATCACTTTTGTGGGGTTGACCTGCATTTCTTTTTTGCTACGGGACAATGATATCTATCTTAGGTAGGACAGACTGCCTAGATTCTAAGATCAGGCATTTTAGCTCTAAATTGGTGGAAATAATATAGTGAAATTGTGTAAATAATAGTCCTGAGTAAAAAATAAGCTAGAGAATTAGGGCCTAATGTGTAGGAAATAACCAACAAATGCCAAATTATAAAATATTTAGGTACATTTACAGCACTTTTTACCTATTCTAGGATGTTAAATTTAGACTTATGGTGGGGTCTATCTTAATTTTAAACACTGCCGGGTATTGTCAGAATGCAAAATATTATTTGGTGATGTGCACTCTGAAGGGAGAGGGTTTAGGTTTGTTTAAAAATGAACTTGAAGTGATATTGGCTTTCATTTGTATGGGTCATGGATATTTTCATTGCAATATAAATATAAATATTTTCTTATTCTTTACCTTAGGGGCCCTTTAGTTACCTGCTTATTGCCACTCCACTATCCCCCCCCCCCCCCTCTTCATTTGACCATGTCAGCAATACTGAGTCTCTGTTTACCATAATGCACTTATCAAATGCAACCATGGCCACAGGGGACCCGGGACATGGTGGGGACCATGCATGGACTGTAGCAGGGAGGTACAAACACGTCACATTGGCAATTTGTATGTCCCAGCCCATATCCAAGCTAGTCCAGGGTCCCCCAGGGCTGGGGTTGCAATTGATAAGTGCATAATATGAGACAAATCACCAGTAAATGTAGATTTAGACACCCTAGTAGTTACAGTGCTGCATCTAATACTTTAATTTTGTGCTCTTATCCTCCTCTCTCTCTGTCTATACAGAGTCCAGCAGGCAATATGCCAGGACCTCATGGTACAAGTGCAGCCATTGATGTACCCCTTGATTCTGGTTCGGGTCCCTTAGAGCTCACATCTAGCCATGAACACAGCGGCGGTGGTCAGGGACTCTTTGGATGGGGAAGCAGTATTTTTTCAAGGGTGGTAGAAAAAACAAAAGTAAGTTTTTCTCAAGATGCTGCCAACCATGCCTTTCACATTCATACCAGAAAGATGAGGGGATGATAAGCTCATCCAGTTCTGTATAGTTTGATCAGTTCCAAATTGGCGAAGCCTCCTTACAGTAGGGAAGTACAGAAGGACGCTGGCGCGGATGAAGGCAACAAGCCCACTGTGCGTCATATGCATGATACATGCGTGCGGCCAAAACCACATGCCAGTAGCCATAATCGTGTGTGTACGCTTGAATTTCTTCTGCGCGCTGAGAGATAAAACCGAATAGTTCTCGCCAATTTTGAACTATAGTATAACCATCGGGATTTTGCGCGATTTCAAACTGCCAAATGCACCAGTGAATTTCGCCAGATGCACCAAATGCGCCGAAAAAAAAAGGCCAAATGCGCGAATTTGCGCATTCCATTGTTTAAACGTTTGTAGATGGTAATTGTTTTACCGTCAAGTGGTTGACCTAATTCTAAAAATAACCTCCTACGTTGTGGATGAATTGAAGCTGTTGTTTTTTATCTGGACTGGAAAGGAATAGCTTTGAAATACACGAATAACAACACTACAGAATCAAGAGTCATCGGCTAAATCGCGGGATGGTTCGATGTAAATCATTCCCACCAGATTTCCAGATCTCTGAAAAGAAACAAAGACAACATTAGTTTATGACTAGGTAATGGCATTATTTCTTCTAATTTCATAATTGAGAAATTTATACTAAATACTCACTTTGACCTACCGTACAATTGCATTTTTTATTCGTGTTCCACCTCGTCCATTGTGCTGCGCGCTGGTAATTCAGGCAGGTATTGACGGGGCAAGACTACAGATAACGCCCGCCGCTATATACGGCTAAATGTGTTGGTGTTCAGCCAAGCACGCTAAATAATTTTAAATACTTTCTGGTACCTTGCAATGGAAATAATATGTGTGTTGAAGCAAGCGGATCATCCATCTCGTTGCACTGAGACTATCTGGGCATGACGATGACTAGAGGGCCGACAGTCGCGCTATATGCGGCAAAATGTTCAGCCAAGCACGCTAAATAATTGCTAGTACCTTGCAATGGAAATAGCACGGGCGGGCGTACAAGTAGCGGGTCATGTCTTTACCTCTACTCGTGCCGAGACTAGCAGGGCATGACCAAAGGGCCGACCGCGAGCACGCACTATTATAATACAGCTAAATATTCAGCCAAACACGCAAAATCATTTCAGTTACTTGGAATGGCAAAAACTCGGGCGGGGCAGGTCATGTCAAACTACCGAGTATAGGTCATGTCAAACTACCGAGTATTGAAGCCTGCGATACCGGCAGATGGCGGTGGGCAGGATAAGGCAATCGCGCTCGTGGTCGTTAAAGAAAATCTCGCCGTGTTCGTTAAAAATTAAAAAAATTAAAAAATATTTTAAAAAATCGCGCCGTGGTAAAAAAAAAAAAAAAAAAATGGGGTTGGGGGGGTAATTTCGGTGTACTCGGTAATTCTTCGTTATAAAATGTTGTTGTAATTTTTTTTTAAATGTACAAGGTACTTTCAAAATGGTACTTTCAATGGATTTTTAAAAAAAGAAAATTTATGATTTTTTGTTGTTGTTAAATTTAAAAAAAAATCAAAAAAAAAAAAAAATCAAAAACAATCAACAACAATAAAAATAAAAATCACAAAATGCGCGATCGGACCCAAAATGCAACGATCGCGCAAAATCCCGGTGCTTACTATAGTAGCTCTCAACATCCCAACATAAATAAATGAGGTACAATGCAGCATTATGTAATTTGATTTAAGAACACAAATGTGGGACAAGGTCATAATAATTAATTTATAAAAAGTCTTATTTCTGATCTTTGAATTTCTTGTATCCAACCAAGGACTCAAATTCATAAAAATAGAGAGTTAAACTACAATTTTTTCGATGTTTTTAGACTAAGTGATTTTCAATTATCCATAACTTGGGTTAGAAATGTGATATAACATTGACTTTGGTACCAAAATGTCCCTTTACTTATATAAATTATCATGATATAAATAACTCAATATTCATATGTCCCTCATTGTGCCTCATTTACTCACATTGGGTCATATATGTTTGTCCTGGTCTGGTGAACTGATATATTTATTTTACGTAAAAAGTAGGGTCTAGAGAATTTGATTTCTGTCAAGAATGGATTGATCGATGCAATCCTATTTTACCAAATGAAGGTGCCATAGTGCAGATCTTTCATAACGGTAGCAAAATGAAATAGTGTTTTTAGAAGATAAGAGAAGTACATATTGCTATACTCCTTTCCCCCAAAGCTAAATGAATATACTCTATTTGTGATATTTGAAAGAAGTTGAGACTGAAAACCGACGTAGCAGTCCGCCCTCAAATTAAGAAATTGAAAAGGCATGCAATTTCAGGCTATTTGAAAGGGGCACCAAGGCAATTATGTACTTTTCAATAGAGTAAAAACAGCCAGAAGTTGAGGGCATCGAGGCAACTAGGTGGGGCACCGACGGCATTTGCCTTTGATGCCTTCGGTTAATTTGAGGGCTGGACTAGCAGTTCTATTAAGTGTATTGAGTAAGTAACAAAGCTGTTGCGCTTGTGCAGCTTTTCAAGTGCTTTGTTAAATGGACATAGCACTTTATTTGTGATATATATTCTTTCTCCAACAGAGTTCTGTTGATACAATGATCACAACATTGGATCCTGGAATGGCTCCGATAATCCGTAAGTAATTGTTGCCAACTGTCCAGTCATATAACGCCCATTGATTGTCCATAGTATTACTAGAATTAGAGAAATAGATGTTAGAAATAGGTGTTAAATTGAAAATCTATAGATAATAAAATGTCAATCCATCTTCTTTTGTTTCATAAGCTCAGTTGACAGAACACTGGGTTATTAACCGAGAGGTCCCAGGTTCATTTCCGGGAAGGTCAATGAATTGAATTATATCACTGACTGCTACATATGCTGTGTGCAAAGGTCCTCTTTTGCATTCATTGTGCATGTTCGGTGGCCTAGAAAATAAATTGAGAAGTAAACGCTCCTATCGAAATTTGAAGTTTCGGGCAAGCTTCCCATCATCTTCCGGGAACTTTGTTTGGGCAAAATATCAGACTTTGGTCGCTTATTTTTCAGCATTACTGGGCGCTTTAATGGAAGGACCCTTATTTTGACCCTTGGCTGTGTGTAGTAATAAGAATTTAAGAACTCATAGAATAGAACATTTTAAGGTCAAGGTGAAGTTTCCAAATAAATTATAAAGTTGGACACATCAGGCCAAATTATCGTTTCAGAAAAATAAATGTTATAATAATATAATCAGTGTTAAAATCCCAAAACCAGTTCTGAAGCTTCAGTTCTCATGTTATCACCCCCTCCCCCACCCCCACCATAGACAACTAAGAGGAACCCATCAGGTAAAATACATTCCAAACTATTTGCAAAGTCACTAAATGCACATCAAATAAAGGGGTGATATTTTAAATCATTTTTGATAGCAAAATAAGCATTCAAAATTATTGTCCATCTTATAGATTCTGGTGGCGATATATTCATTGTAGTAGCTTCCAACAAAGAGGTCAAAGTTGGTGCCGTCAGGGACGCCTTTCAAAAGGTATTTGGCAAAGCCACGGTACTAGGCCAAGCAGCCCAGTCCAACATCGCTCCACAACCAGAGGGCTATGCTGCAGGGCTTAAAGGTGCACAGGAAAGGATAGAGAATATGAGAAGAAACGGGCTGGTGGATGAGAGACAGCCGATAGTTGCTGTGGAGAACTTCATTGCGGAGTTACTTCCAGACAAGTAAGTGGCAAAATAACAAAGTTTGATCATCGGGTCTCTTTTCTTTTTAATATTCTTGGGTTTTTCCATAGCAGCTCACAGCATCCCGCTGTGAAGAAGAGATTCAAGCATAATATCGAAATTGGATGGGCATGTGACTCGTCATAATCAAAATGACAGCAGTGGCGACGGACTTGTCTACCGCTGCTCTCGACCTTGTTGATCTATCTACATAAAGCCTTTGCACACCTGACTGCACATTATTTGTATTTCCCGGTTTCACCTATACGGAAATATACCCTCTCCTATTGAGTATACCCATTCCAAATATATCCCTATATCCACCATGCTTCATGTATCCAGTATGCATGATCATACCATAGTCACCCGATCGTAATGCCAAACTCAAAACCACGCGGCAATTGTAGAGGGTGTTGATAAATTAGGCTATTTTTGCCAATCCCCATTATCTTTTGGTGAAACTACTTTTTTGTCCGCCATTTTCTAAAATACAGGAGCGCTTAGCTTAGCATCTGGATACCACAGGGGTACTCAGATCAATGTGAGGGAGTATTCTAGGCCTGTAGATACCTAAGCGCTTTACGATCTTACTCGATCCTGGCCAAAACCCGTTGGCGATCTAACCATGGTTTATCTATGGTGGTTCTCGGTCAATTACGTGCACAGCGAGATCCTGTGAACTGCCGTGGGTTTCTCAGAGATTTTGCAATTGATAGATAGAATGTGGATGGTGGGCCAAATATGCATTGCAATAATAAAATCCCAGCATATGGCACATTAGCCTTTAATTCTTTCCACCAACAGCACCTCCTTCGAAAGCTTAGTATTAGCCGAAAGCTTTAACCCTAACCGCACTGAATCTCACTAAATCTCACTGCCAGAAACTATCTCCGCGCACGTGGTGCTGGCATTGCCTCGATGACGTCACCTACCCCAGGCATATGTCGGCGGGAATTCTTAGCCGGCATATGCACTGGGGGTTTAGCTAGCTCAGTTGGTAGAGGGACAGACTGGGGTGTGGATGGTCCCGCGATCGAATCTCGGGGGTTGCTGGGTGATTTTTCGGGGCAAAAAGATAGTACTTTTCCCCCTCCCCCCGATACGCACGAAAAACATAGCTTTACTGGTTAGGGTTATGGGAACAACTTGTTTGTTTTTCCTGTTTTTCATATAGCCTTTGGTATTAGAAATGTAAAGTGGCAGAATTAAAAGCGTTTTGCCCACAAATTGATAGTGAAATATTTATGTCTCAATCATTTTATAATATACATACACTATTGCGATGCAGTGCAACATGCAGTTGGGCAGTTATTATTGAATGTCAATTTTTGTTAAAAGTGTAAGATCCAAGAGTTAGTGAATACAAATGATTGTGCTTACCTATCACATGAGAATGGCATCAAGTTAGTAAGTATACACCCTCAGCCTCAACCCCAAAATAAATCACTGTGATTGATTACCAAGATTCAACCCAGAACAAATCACTGTGATTGGTTACCTAAATTAAACCTAAAACAAATTACTGTGATTGGTTATCAAAATTCGACCTAAAACAAATCACTGTGATTGGATACCTAAATTCAACCTAAAACAAATCACTGTGATTTGGTTACCAAAATTCAACCTTAAACAAATCACTGTGATTGGTTACCGAAATTCAACCCAAAACAAATCACTATGATTGGTTATCTAAATTTCAAACGTAAAACAAATCACTACTGTATCACGGCATTAGATGTAATTGTATGTTTTTAAAATCCAATTTGTTCCCCCTCATAGATGGTTTGACATTGGCTGCATCGTCCTGCAGGATCCAGTCCGCAACATCAACCTGGAACTGTTCACCCAATCCACACCTATACCAGCTGAATATGTGCAGGAAGCACAGCAGCAAACACCTCCAGACTATAATCTAAGGTGGTCAGGACTAGCGGTCACTGTGGGTGAGGTCATAGCCAGGGGCACACCGGGAGTTGACCACTCGGACTGGCACAAGGCATTCACAGGGGTTTCCAGAAGAGATATGATATATGGTGCGACATTGACCCTTGCTGGGATGTACAAACAGAGATTACCCTCAGGAGTTCAGAATATGTAGAGATATCAAAATGTAAATTTATATATATATTTTAGGGCATAACTTTTGAATACCCTTTTCATCAACAACTCTCCTATACCTGAGGTACAGTAGTGGAGAGGTATTGTTTTGTTTGTAATGTGCTCATTGTTTTACACATATGTGATGCGATCAAGTAAAATGAGTCTTGAGTTGAAAATATCTCATTTTCTGTTTACTACTTGATTGTATAGGTTATTTGTAAAGGTACATTTAGCACAAAAAAACATTATTAATTTTAAAGATATGAGGTATTAAATGGTTCTCAAAACTAATTTCCATCCTTTGTTTAGTAGGTATACCTCAAAACCAATAATCCAGACTTCCAACTCATTTTGCTTGATCACATCACGTATGTGAGGTATGTGTCGTTCTATTTTTGGTATGCTATTCATCATGCTCGAATGAACTCATTGGTTAAAAAACAAATGAATATTATAAATTAAAACCAAAATGGAATAGATTGTTTGCTGTTATTTGCAGTAAAGTTTAGTTTCAAACCTCTGTTTAAGCAATAACGAACAATGTTAAACACACTAAGGCCAAAAAAAAAAAATTGTTTGTTTGTCCATAGAGGGTCCGAAAAAGGTAGGGTCGGGAGGTCGGATATTTTATTTTATTTTTTATTTTTTTAAATACGGATATTGTATTTGGGAATATAAATTCGGCATGAATACTGTGAATTTAAGTCGTCCAAACACAAAACACATCACTTTGATAGTATTGAACTCTTTTTCATGAGTTCCAATATTGTAGTACTGGTTGCAACACTGCAAACTCGGTCAAAGAGTATTTTTGTACCGAGTTTGTGTGCGCAGATACCGTGAACATGTTGTCGGTCGCCGCCATTTATTATGATTGAAAAATTGCAGAAAGTGAAACAACGTAGTGTTGAAGTTCTAGAAATATATACGTGAAAGTATTACTAAACCCTTTTTTTTCTCGAACTAACTACCCCAAAAATTGCAAATATGAACCGTAACTAGAGTTTTCATATTTTCTCACACTGCGTTTTTAGTATAAAAATGACATCAATTGCACGCGCGATTAAATGTTCATTTAGTCCTTTTAATAGTCCCCGCGGTTGCCAAGTTCATGCAATAAACATCATGTTACAAGGGACTGCGCATTGGGGATGGTGTTTATAAAGACCAGATTTACGATAGCGTACGAAATCAGGAATAAAATGGTCCGTTTGGCCATTTAAATTGCTCAAAAAGTTGTTTTAAAAAATAATAGAAAATAAAAAATAATACGGTCGGCACCAAGGTACACGGTCGGTCGGACGTGGACAAACAAACAATTTTTTTCTTCTTGGCCTAATAGAGGGGATGGTTTAGTTATTTGTCTATTGTTCATGAATGAAATGAGGTTTTATTGTTGAAAGATATTCAATCATGTTTCAGCTATAGTCTATTTGGCCATCACTAGACAGTGACGTAACCGCGTATTCTTCTTATTGCAGCACATAATGCATGCGCCTACTCGCGGCGCTGACGTATAAACACGAACATTTAAATGCGGAAGATTTATATGCGTGCGTAAAAGCTGCGCATGTTAAGCTACGTCACTGTCCAGAGGAAGTTAAATAGAGTATAGACTATTATAGTTTGTTCAGTTCCATATTGGAGAGCATCCTTACAGCAGCAAATCAATACAGAAAAGCATGGGCATACGTGAACACAACAGGCGCACTATCCATCATTTGTGTTACATGTTCGTATGCCAAAATAACAAGCATTATGCTTGGATTTCTTTTGCACGCGGAGAGATAAGAACTTTGGCCCATATTCTCGTAGGTTTTAAACACGGTTTTAAGATAAACACAAGTTTAACTTTGACTTTAAACACATCGTTTTACAAAACGCAATTCTCAAAAAAAATGTTTAACTTCAACACACATCTAATTCACTGAAAAGTGTCTAACTTTAAACATGGGTATAACTAATAACTAAACTCATACACCAACTGTATGCCTTGAATGATTACTCAACCGTGCCAGGTGCAAGCTGATATACTGATCGTGAAGTCTTAAATATACACATGCATTTGAAGAATTCACTCCATATCTTTTGTAACCCATTTGGGCCACATAAAATTGAATACCTGTACAGTGAACGCAGAGTGTAAAGGCTGGTTTTGTTAAACATGTCGTTTAAAGATAGTCTTGCATTTGATTTAGACACAAGTTCAGTTAGACACAGTTTTAAGCTAAAACTGTTTTGTACAAGAATATGGCCCAGTATGTTTTATCCCAGAGTGGAACGGACTATACTAAAATGTGGATTAAAACCTTATGTTCATGGCATCAAAATAGATAACTTCATTCTGGCAATGCCCTCCTAAAGTAAGCCATGCAGACAGCACATACTCATCATTGTTAATCCAGGATTAACCACATTGTTAATCCAGGATTAACCACATCGTTAATCCAGGATTAACCACATCGTTAATCCAGGATTAACCACATTGAAACATGATTGAATCCGTAAGCAACTTTAATCCTTTAGCACCAGTTCAGCATTAGGAAGGTATTTTGAATTTTCATCCATTTCATTTTGGCCCATTTATTTAAGTAATGTATAGTATATAATGTAGTTAAACTACTCTATCATATATTTTTTTGCCAAAAGGTAGCTCTCCATAACATTTGTATTCAGACACTGTAAACATCACCAAGACACTGATGTAATTCCATTTTGAAAGGGGTGTGTGTGCACACAATCTCAAGATTTAAATAGAGTTTTCAGTCAAATGATGCTATGACATTGCTGTCTTTTGAATGCAAAATGATGACAGGTGCCCACTTTTGGAAAAAGTCACATTGTAGAAAGGAAGGTAGTACATTTGGAGGCATTGGCAGCCCATGCCCATAGCATTAGTGTGAATGAAGTATGGCTGCACTGCAGAGGGCCACCATACTGAAGTACTAGTACTGGGTTATTGAAAGCTTTGAGTGTGACTGATACAAGAATATATTTGTATATCGAGTGCAATATATTTTTGTATCACACGAAAATAAGCCATTCAATATTATTATCATTATTTATAACAGACTGTTTTGATTAAAAATCAATCAATTAGCCCAAACTGACCATAATCTTAGCGAAATAGAAACACCTTTTTCAAAAATGTACTAGTGCGTATCATCTGCGAAATATATGATACGCATCCAGGAACTTTTGGTGCACAATATTCAATACACACATTTATTGTACCGTTTGGGAGGCTTATATAAATAACAATATGAAATATAGTACAGGGTCACAATCTCTATTTCGCAAATGTAATTGTCACACTTTTTCATATATAAATAAACCTTGCGGGATACATCTTAAATCATACTGAGACCATATCTTATCTGGGATGATGGGTGAGACCATAGATCCTCAAGGATCTACAGTGTGAGACCAACATGCTATTCCCAGTTAAAATATGTTCCTGTTCTTGTTACATTTATATTCTATACATTTTGCCAAACGATATTTTCCAAGTTATTATAGTCCATTTCTCTCGGGCAAAATGACATGGCCATACAGGCTGAGCATTTACCCACTTATAATGGAGATGTGATCATGCAAAATAAATGAGTTGGAAGATGCGAGATCCAAATAAAATGTGATCACAGATTCACAGGAAAGATGTTTTCTATTGTTTTGAAAACCCTTCAATTGTACACATCTTTGTAAATCATTTTCAATATTTCATACGGTTATTTACATGTGCATAATGTAGCATCGCAGATGACCAATATAATCAAGTAGAAACTGAAATGTCAAAAGCCCAAATTAGACTCATTTTGCTTGATCGCATCACATAAAGACCTTCTATACCTTTGTATGCTTGTGTATTATATGCCAGTGCTTGAAGTAGGCGAGGTACTGCATTGAAGGTGTGACAGTCTTTTGGAAGTAAAATGGCCTTTTTCAATGAGCGCATCTTATTTTCGGGAGGTCGATGTGTGACTTTAAATAATGGGTGAATGAGCTTGCATGATCAAATATGCAAATTGAGCCGCAATTTGAAAAGGTAAAATTATGGCGACAGAAAAAAGAACCCACCCTGTTGTACGGGCAAACGGATCTCTCAGGTAGGGTCGGTTGGTTTTTGTTTTGTTTTTTAATTTGGAAATTTTAGTTAATTTTCAACATTTTGTTATTTCTAAAAAAACGTGGTTTTTTTATAATTTTTTTTGTTTGTTTTTTTTGTTTTTTTGTTTTTTTTCTTCAAAAAAATTCCTCAATAAAAATTCCTTCAAAATTGTTTTTCAATTTATTTTAATAATATCATTATTATTATTAATTTGTTTTCTTGCTTTTTTTTTTTAAATGGGTCGGTCAGGACCGTAGAGCCGGGTTTTGTTGTTGTTGCTTAAAGGTAATTTTGGCTCCCAGACATGCATCAATTACACAGTAGAATAAAGTGCCTCTCAATGAAACGATATGATGCACTTTATTCTACTGTGTTGTAATTCAGTGGTTCTCAATTAATATTTTTTGAAATTGAAAGGACCTTTAATAAGAGAGTCACAAATTATTTAAAAGACTTATTCGCAGAGGCCAAATCAGCCTTTTCCTGATGCTTTTCTCTGTTATTTAGAGCTGTTCAATGACAAGGTATTGCTAGAATGGCTGGATTCAGGCCCGTGAGCCACCTATTGAGAACCTCCTATTTAATTGATACAAGTCTAGGGCATAAAGTACACAATATTTGAAAGCCTTCAAAAAATCTGCCAAGAAATATAATGGTATAGGGTTTACTTCAACCCAATTTTGTGCCTTTTGTTATGTCACAATCGTTCCGAAAGATCTGCTTTTACGTGAAACAATAGTGACCAATTACGTAGCCCATAAATATCAAATACTAAATATTTTTAATTTTCTACTTATTTACTTTCAGCAGACTTCACTCCAATATAAACTAGCTACTAAAATATAGGGTTTGGGCTTGTAGTTCAATTTAGCAACTGAAATAATGATGATGAGCTTCCTGCTTGTATGTTAGTCCCTTCTAAATCCCATTGGGGTGAATCATGAAGATGTTTGTTCTACTTGAAAACAATTATTTTAAAATAATAATAAAATTGTATCAGGCGACAATTCTGTGAAAAAATGATGGGCAGTTCAGTCAGTTCAGTCAGTTCCAATTGGGTGAAACCAGTTTACAGCAGTGAATGAATTCAGAAGAGCGTCGCGAGCAAAACACTCGCAAGGCACAATATGACGCACAATGTCGCAGTGTCATTGAATTAAAAATCCTGTTTACTCATTTGGATTACTTTTGGGCGCGATTAGATAAAACCGAATATTTCTCGGCAATTGTGAACTGATTGAACTATAATGTGCTTCGCTATTGCTTTAGAAGGTCCAGTGAGACTCGCCAAACTTACATGTGTGATTCAAAACCATTACAGAAGAAATCCTGGACACAGTTAGAGGCAGTGAAGCCCAAAATGGCCATGCAAGACTGAAAGAAATATATCATGGTTTGGTGAAGCCATACACATAGGCAACACATTTTAAAATATATAAATATATATCGTACCCACCTGTGGTCCATAAGCTTTTTAAATTTTGTTTGGACTAATTACATGATTTTCAAGTCCTGCCATTATATTTTTGCAGCAAACCATCAATATAATATGTTGTATGATAGATATTATAACAGTTTTACCAAACTTAAAATGGTAGATGTAATTTCATAGTGTAGGACAGGCTTCTTCATGACTCACTCAAGTATGTATGCATGATGATATGGTAACAAAATAGTTGTTCTCTATTAATATTAAGTACATTCCATATTACTGGAATAGCATTGTAGATATCAGATATAAGAATAGATATAAGAATAACCATTCACCTCAAAATAGACAGGTTGATCCTGAAGGGCAAATGTGATGCTGAACATATTCCAGGGATTGCAGCTGATAATTGGGTGGATGACTCTTAATGTATTAGCTTACACAGGTGTTTTATACAAAATGCATCAATGATATTAAACAATCCTTAAAAAAAGATATTATAATTTAGAACAATGTCTCGGGTATCCCTAAGCATAAATTTAAGCAATATGTAGGCAACAGATTGACCAAAAAAATCAATGTTTTTTATGATGATGTAACTTCAAAATACCAATTTACATTTTTGTTTTTGTAATAATGCATAGTAAAACGTCTTATTAGGCCTTTTCTTTGGGGGTTATGTTATTTTCTAATTTCTAAGTCGTCCAGTTGTGATCTGTAGGTCTAAAAAACCTAATCGCCAACAGAACAATGTAAATTTGAATTTAACATTGCATCATCATATCATTGATTTCTGTGTCTATCTGTACCCTCCATCACTCAAATTTAACTATGAGATACCCAAGGCATGGGTCTAACCAAATTATAGCCCGCAGGACAATAGATGATTTTCTCTGGCAGTATAGTCCTCAATAAAAAGTGTTGCATTTTTTATGATACACCCTATATACTTGCATGATCAAAAACAAATCCCTGCATTAGTAAGTAAAGGCTGCGTCTATCACTGTAAATCGCTATAGAATGTTGTATTCGTCAGCGAAGTGATCATGTAACTCCCTGGTAATTGTATCACGCACTAGTATAAATGTTGGAACATGCCATAGACTTTATGTGGCTATCATTAGATCGGAGTTCAGAACTCAAAAAGCGTGATCCAGTTGTCATAGGGATAATCACACTGAATGCCAGATTTGACCTTTGACCTCAACTTGTACCTTTTGATGTGATGGGTAAAAATATCTAACTTGCAAGACATATTGTATTCACTATTATAAATACTGACCTTATTTCTTAAAAAAAGATGACAGAACTTTTAGTTTTTCTTAAAAATTCTCAATTTGTTCATCTGTTCTTATTTAAATATGGTATGTAAAACCTTTATTTTGGACAGCAAAATAAATATCATTTTGTCAATAAAACTTGCAGATTTTCACCTATTTGTATAATGTGATTTTCCCCTATTCAGCCATATTGCACCTGTCCTTCATCACCAAAAGATAGGCTATAATTTGTTCAGTATCAAATAGATGACCCCTATGAAGGATTTTTTTTGTCAATTACCAATTTTCCGGATGTTTCGTGATATATTCATACTGTGTTACATATCAAATGAATGGTACCATAACAATTATAAGTAACTTATGATGGTAATGATAGAATACGTATAAAATTATTTAAATTTAGAGAAATGTAAAATTCAGTTTTTGAAAGAAGTGCCGGGTTTACACTGCCCTTAATTAACTCTATTTCATCTGTCACTAAATGAACATGTGTAAGCTAGTTCACCCTGGATGAACTAGCCAGCGTGGACCTTGGTCTTTAGATGACTATTTAAATACCCACAAGTTGTTTAAACAGGGTGCTTGAAGAACCACCTGTTGTTTAAAACTTTTAAACATCAGTTATTGCTTTTATGTACAGAGATGATCTATGGACTTGTGAGAATAAAATAGTGGTGATTTTGGTACATTTCGATCCAGACTTCCCACATATTCTCAAGCAATAGTGAGCATTGAAACAAGTGATAGCTACAAAAAAAGATTATAAAACAATTCCGTAAGTCCCCCCTTAATGGTGTACAATAGTGTCCCTTGGAACTCATGTCTTAATCCAAAGACAAAATAGGTGTGTGATGTAAAACATATCGACAACTACACCTTACACAGTTCCTGACCAGGTGCTAGGTAAAATACTGAACGACAACTCAATAAACTTCAACAACCTCACAAGGAACCTCTACATATTCCATCACGTCACCTTAGATCTTCGGATAAACAGCTTCTTCCTATTCCTTAAGACTTTATTTTTCATATGGCGACCGGGCCTTCTTTGCTTGTGCGCCTTAACTGTGGAACTCACTTCCTTCAGATCTGCGATTTTGCGATTCACTTGATGGTTTCAAAAAGACTGAAAAAACTCATCTGTTCAAGATTGCTTCTGATTTGACTCATTGACTTCTATGTAACTGTTTTTAATTGTTTGTTCATCATTGTTTTAATGTTTGTGTCTCGGAATAGGTTGTCTAGATAGATGGCGCATTATAAAGCATTATTATTATTATTATTATTAATTTAAAATCAGTAACTGGTTTAAAAAATATTAGATACATTTAACGAGCAAATTTCTCAACCGGAATTTGAGACAACGTTCGTAACAATCGAGTGGATAACGCTATGAATGATGACCAAAGTAACATTTTCTATTGGATATCATTGCCTCATTGTGAAATTAATCACAGCGCACAATTCATCCATACATGCCTGACCGGTTTCGATAGCAGTGTTCAATACAAATCAATGACATCCTATAGGTGTGGTACCTAAGTATCATAACTTTAAACATATCCACTTAATTTTTATGAATGAGGTGTCAAATTGGGGAGTGCATTTAGTGTATATCTTAGATTTTTGATACTGATTACTGATTTTAATTGAAAGAATAAAGGTATTGTTTTTTGACGGTACCCATGTTATCTTGTCTGACATAAATACAGGCAGTATCATTATTTCAAGTGGACAGCGTCGTCGTTCTACACAAAATTAATACTACCAAACGAAAAAACAATATCTTTATTCTCATTCGTAAATGTCACTGATTTCTCTGAGAACCAATGAGAATTGCTTAAACATTCGTAACTGTTTAAGAATAGCTAATATAAAAACACCCGGTCAGGAACTTTTTGTGTGTACATCAGCGCCTCAGACAGTTGTGTGTTGGAGTGTGTGAGTTCCACAGCCGAATGGAATTTTTAAAATTCCCATTCATGGTACATTAAAATTAAGATTTTCTTGAGAAAAACATGTCAAAGTTGTTCAAAGTTTCCAAATAAATTCACTGCTAACAATATTTACTTTCTTTCAACAATTATAAGCTTGATGCATCAAAGTTTGCCTCTTGAATTTCCCACAAATACAACTATATAATTCAAGTATTGAAGATTTTCATTGATGATGCAGTATTGCAAAAATACCACTGAAATCTATCAACATAAACAATAAGTTTTTAATTATCTGTGTTTCAAAATATCTGGATTGATGAGATCAATGATATTCACAGGTTCAAAACAGGTGTTGCTACCATGGTAATTGGGAAATTGCAATAATATTAAATAAAATATTGTTGGTTCATTATCTCAAAACATTTTGTTAGCACATATACTGCAACCAGAACCAAGAGTGGGGAATATTTGTACCATAGTCTTGAGGAAGGGTGGGGCCGTGGGTGGGTACTTGTATAAGATAGATATCTTGCTTTAGTAATGACTTTCAGAATGGACCAATATCCTATTCTCAAAGCAAGTATTTCAACAAATATTTCTTCTGTTTTTCCTACTTTTTGTAGCAATCCTGTAGATATATCCTGGTTTTATGCCAAAAGAACCCACTTTTGTCACTACTTATGGTTGTTTTGGACACCCTAAGGGATTTACGCACATACATTACCCTTTTTAATGAGCATTCAAAAAGTGGATAAACCCAACAGCATTCTAGGCGGGGATTAAATGATACGCTCTCTGGTGAAACTATTTATAAATAACTATGATACAGATGTACAGAAAACCCTGGAAATTCATGAAACAAAATACCATCATCCAGAATTTGATATTGCATTGTCTTCAAATACTTTTTACTCATCTACAAAATACAACTTAGTAAAGCACCTGTATAATCTTGCTGACTCTGTTCAACCATACACTCCTTGGTGAGCGCTCTTCGCTCGTCAGAGCAAGGTCTCTTTAAATTAAATCGTACAAAAACGCAGTGGGGCAACAGAGCCTTTGGGATTGCAGCGGCAAGAATATTGAACAATTTACCCACTGTCATCCGATTAAACAGCAATATAAACAGTTTCAAAAAGGATTTAAAAACCCACTTGTACTTATTTAAAGGGGCATTGAGAGATACGTATGGGAGTGCGCCCGCAATTATCCTGGAAATCAGTTTTTTGCATCAAAGTAACACTTAGGCATATACGTACTAACTACCATCTGAAACAGTTTACCAACATTCGCTGTTTATCATATAAAATTTCATGATTTTCTTAGTTTCGATATGATCATATCGAAACTAAGGTGCTGAATTCAAAAGTTATGCTATCGTTTACTCACAGACATTCGCGGCAAATCTCAACCCGGAAGTGCCGTTACTTGCTTATTTTGGCATGAAGGCGATGTTGGAATTGTATGACATATTGGATTTGGGCTATGTTGATGATTATCTTTACGTTATTTGCTCATTTAGTATAGCGCTACATCTCTCAATGCCCCTTTAAAGTGACTTACTCAATAATCTTTTTGTGGTCATCTGACATGTTTTGTGCTCTATTGACTGTATAACTTGTTTGTAAATGCATGAGCGCCATTTATGGCGGATACCGGCGCTTTTTTATAAGTTTCCATTATTATTATATATTATTGCATTTTATTGATACAAACTATTATGAATACAAAGTAGTATGGCAGTTATGTCCATAGGTTGCATATTTTGGATGGTCTGTTTTACTCAAAACGACAAAATACTTCTGAAAGACCAAAATTCTTGGTAAGACCCAGCCTGCGTACATCAAAAATTATATTGTATTTAGAACGCACATTTTAACAATAATAATTATTCTTGTTGCATGCAGCAACAAAAAACCTGATTTCATCATGGTATTTTTTCAGCAAATGTGGCCCATCACATCGATACAAACCAGTTGTCAGCCAACCTTATTTGCAGAAAAGAACAAAAAAGATAAGAAAAAATAAAAATAAATTTAAAAAATATTTATTACCTCTCAAGATGCACAGAATCTGTATTTTATGTGTTCAATTTCAATAAGTTGGGTGTCGTTTTAAAGCTAAAAACAAGGTTTTTAACATGAAATTAAAATCTACAATTTTTGTCTCGCCTGATGTAATCAGAAAGAGACTATGTTATCACTATTTCTGTCCGGCGTCCGCCGTCCGCCGTATGCCGTATGCCGTCCGCCGTATGCCGTCCGCCGTGTGCTAAGAAATACCTTTGTGACGCGATATCTGGAGATCCGTAAGGCCTATCGTGATGGGACTTGGTGGAGGGAAGGGGGGTGGTGCGTTCTGTTGCTGATTGATTTTTCAAGGTCATTGGGGGTCATACAAGGTCATCGGGGTCAAATATGCTTAAAACTTTTGAGACGCGTTGTGACGCGATATCTAGAGATCCGTAAGGCCTATCTTGATGGGACTTGATGTCAGGGAAGGGGGTGGGGTGTTCTTTTGCTGATTAGATTTTCAAGGTCATTGGAGGTCATTCAAGGTCATCGGGGTCAAATATGCGGTCAAATAAGATCCGTAAGGCCGATTTTGATGGGATTTGGTGGAGGGAAAGGGGTGGTGTGTTCTTTTTGCTGATTAAATTTTCAAGGTCATCGGAGGTCATTCAAGGTCATCGGGGGTCAAATATGGGGTCAAATAGATCAGTAAGGCCTATCTTGATGGGATTTGGTGGAGGGAAGAGGGATGGTGTGTTCTTTTTGTTGATTAAATTTTTAAGGTCACCAGAGGTCATCGGGGTCAAATATGGGGTCAAATAGATCAGTAAGGCCTATATTGATGAGATTTGGTGGAGGGAAGGGGATTGGTGTGTTCTTTTTGCTGAATAAATTTTCAAGGTCATCAGAGGTCATTCAAGGTCATCGGGGGTCAAATAAGATCCATAAGGCCTATCTTGATTGGATTTGGTGGAGGGAAGGGGGATGGTGTGTTCTTTTTGTTCTTAATTTTTCGGGGTCATCGGGGGTCAAATATGGGGTCAAATAGATCAGTAAGGCCTATCTTGATGGGATTTGGTGGACGGAAGAGGGATGGTGTGTTCTTTTTGTTGATTAATTTTTCGGGTCATTGGGGGTCAAATGTGGGGTCAAATAGATCAGTAAGGCCTATCTTGATGGGATTTGGTGGAGGAAAGGGGGGTGGTGTGTTCTTTTTGTTGATTAATTTTTCGGGGTCATTGGGGGTCAAATATGGGGTCAAATAGATCAGTAAGGCCTATCTTGATGGGATTTGGTGGAGGGAAGGGGGTGGTGTGTTCTTTTTGTTGATTAATTTTCGGGGTCATCGGGGTCAAATATGGGGTCAAATAGATCAGTAAGGCCTATCTTGATGGGATTTGGTGGACGGAAGAGGGATGGTGTGTTCTTTTTGTTGATTAATTATTCGGGGTCATCGGGGTCAAATATGGGGTCAAATAGATCAGTAAGGCCTATCTTGATGGGATTTGGTGGACGGAAGAGGGATGGGGTGTTCTTTTTGTTGATTATTTTTTCGGGGTCATCGTGGGTCAAATATGGGGTCAAATAGATCAGTAAGGCCTATCTTGATGGGATTTGGTGGACGGAAGAGGGATGGTGTGTTCTTTTTGTTGATTAATTTTTTCGGGGTCATCGGGGGTCAAATATGGGGTCAAATAGATCAGTAAGGCCAATCTTGATGGGATTTGGTGGACGGAAGAGGGATGGTGTGTTCTTTTTGTTGATTAATTTTTCGGGGTCATCGGGGTCAAATATGGGGTCAAATAGATCAGTAAGGCCTATCTTGATGGGATTTGGTGGACGGAAGAGGGATGGGGTGTTCTTTTTTTGTTGATTATTTTTTCGGGGTCATCGGGGGTCAAATATGGGGTCAAATAGATCAGTAAGGCCAATCTTGATGGGATTTGGTGGACGGAAGAGGGGTGGTGTGTTCTTTTGTTGATTAATTTTTCGGGGTCATCGGGGGTCAAATATGGGGTCAAATAGATCAGTAAGGCCTATCTTGATGGGATTTGGTGGAGGGAAGGGGGGTGGTGTGTTCTTTTTGTTGATTAATTTTTCGGGGTCATCGGGGGTCAAATATGGGGTCAAATAGATCAGTAAAGCCTATCTTGATGGGATTTGGTGGACGGAAGAGGGATGGTGTGTTCTTTTTGTTGAATACATTTTTCGGGGTCATTGGGGGTCAAATATGGGGTCAAATAGATCAGTAAGGCCTATCTTGATGGGATTTGGTGGACGGAAGAGGGATGGTGTGTTCTTTTTGTTGATTAATTTTTCGGGGTCATCGGGGGTCAAATATGGGGTCAAATAGATCAGTAAGGCCTATCTTGATGGGATTTGGTGGACGGAAGAGGGATGGTGTGTTCTTTTTGTTGATTAATTTTTCGGGGTCATCGGGGTCAAATATGGGGTCAAATAGATCAGTAAGGCCTATCTTGATGGGATTTGGTGGAGGGAAAGGGGGTGGTGTGTTCTTTTTGTTGATTAATTTTTCGGGGTCATCGGGGGTCAAATATGGGGTCAAATAGATCAGTAAGGCCTATCTTGATGGGATTTGGTGGATGGAAGAGGGATGGGGTGTTCTTTTTGTTGATTAATTTTTCGGGGTCATCGGGGGTCAAATAGATCAGTAAGGCCTATCTTGATGGGATTTGGTGGAGGGAAGGGGGGTGGTGTGTTCTTTTGGTTGATTACTTTTTCGGGGTCATCAGGGGTCAAATATGGGGTCAAATAGATCAGTAAGGCCTATCTTGATGGGATTTGGTGGAGGGAAGGGGGGTGGTGTGTTCTTTTTGTTGATTAATTTTTCGGGGTCATCGGGGGTCAAATAGATCAGTAAGGCCTATCTTGATTGGATTTGGTGGAGGGAAGGGGGGTGGTGTATTCTTTTTGCTGATTGAATTTTCAAGGTCATCGGAGGTCATTCAAGGTCATCTGGGGTCAAATAAGATCCGTAAGGCCTATCTTGATGGGATTTGGTGGACGGAAGAGGGATGGTGTGTTCTTTTTGTTGATTAATTTTGGCGAGGTCATCTGGGGTCAAATAAGATCCGTAAGGCCTATCTTGATGTGATTTGGTGTAGGGAAGGGGGTTGGTGTGTTGTTTTTGTTGATTAAAATTTTCAAGGCATTACATCCCTTGCATTAACTACAATGCATACCTCTGTGACAGTGCTACATTGTATCATATGTTTCATCATCATTTCTTTCAAGTCACTTTTGATGAACAGGCGAGACGCGCCGTTCGAGAACCGCCTTGTTGTTTTTGGAGACAACTGGTTTGTTTTGATGTGATGAGTCACAAATATGTGAGGCATAAAAGTTTCCTAACATAGTCAGTAAATAGACATGAAACCACACTTTATATTCGTGTGGCCCAATAAATCATTACACAACACGTGTCAGGCAGTTATTTCAGTTTTATTAATCATAATTTTAAATATATATTTCACTTTATTAATATTTCAGTAGAGCTCTAATAGTAATATATTTTATGCACATTAAATATACCTGGAAAAAAGTATCGCACCACTGCTTTTTTGTTGAAAAGTGCAAATGTGGCATCAAATTTTGCAACCATGGTGTGATATTAAGGATCATTTGAAAGCGCAACTTGAGCGTATACAGGTCAAGACCTGGAAAGCAATAGTTGCGAGCGCAATGGCAACATAGCCGGAAAGCGTAGTTGACGACGACGTTTGCGTAAGCTGTCCAACAAAATATTATGCAATAAAAGGGCCACATTTTAGTTTGTGACATAACGGTAATCGATGTAATGTTTTTCAAGGCCAAGGGGAAAATACATGTTCTTGTCCAAAAACATGCATGAAACAAGTTTTGGTATAACACTATATTGAATAGACTTTAAAAACTTAAAATAGTCATTATATTAGTTCTGTATTTGGCGCAAGATATGTTCCATTTAGACGTTATAGGCTACAATGCAGTGAATGAGTCCAAACATGCCATTTTTTTTGTTGCTCATAAATTCAGCATATACGAAGAGGTCACCATTGATTTTTTTGTTTATTTGACCTAGGTCAACACTTCCGCAATATTGCTTTTGTCATTTGAACTTATTTAAAATTTGACCTATTTTGACCTTTGACCCCATAACCGTTGGGCGTACGAAAAAGGGAGTTTTTTTCATGTTTGAGAATAATCAGGCAACTTTTGAAATTTGACCCCAGATGACCTTTGACCTTGGAAGACTTGAATGTGTTCCCAAGGATTACAACTATAGAGATTAATCATCGGGCCTCTCGATATCGCGTTATACCCAAATTTGTTTCATGCATGTCTTTGGACAAAAACATGCATTTTCCCCTTGGCCTTGAAAAATATTACATCGATTTATACGTCACAAACTCAGATGTGGCCCTTTTATTGCATAACACTTTGTTGGACAGCTTACGCAAACAAATGATCCTTAATATCACACCATGGTGGCAAAACTCGAGGCCACATTTGCACTTTTCAACAAAAAACCAGCAGTGCGATACTTTTTTCCAGGTGTATATATACAATATTTATAACAAATTCAAAGTTTAGACCTTCCGAGAAAGGGAGTCATTATTCTGAGTTTCACACCAATCGTCAGACGACTAGAACAATATTTATATATATTTATATATATTTTATACGAAGGATAAACAAAACATTGTCTCATAATTTAGGACTTAGTCCACTTGTGAATTATAATACAGATTAAATTAAAGGGCCGCTACCACTATAGATTTCCACGGGGTTGTGCCATTATTCACACAACATCAGTGTGCTTGCATTGATTTTTTTTCAATTTATCTCGAAACAATACATGCAATAAATATAAAATTGGCACATTTGCTAGATGCAATACACAAATTAGTCTAGATACATTTTTTGTAAATGTTACACTTTGGTCAATTGATTAATATCTATGGTATATAGCATACTTTCCATGGATATGTGTTGCATTAAGCAGTTGCCCCTACAAGTCATACAACTATGTTTTAAAATATGTTAACCATATTTTCATTTTCTCATATTTCGATTAGCTGAAAACGTGAATGGTGCATATACTATGGTAAGACAACAACAACTTCGCTTGCCAATGAAGATTACATCAGACTCAGTCAGAATATTTTGTTGTAAATCGAACATCATCAAATTGTTAAGCCATTTCAAGCCCAAGTATAGGATATGCAATGTTAATGTTCTATTTAAAAAGTTGGAACTTTTCAAGCATGCAATTTTGATTTACCAATTTGCTGAACCTAAAAAGAATTATATACAGTACATGTAACCTTTCACAATTAATGTGACTGGAGTCAAATGGACTGTAAAAGTAGACATTTTTGTGCAACTAATTGTTTGCGCTTTGCAGATTTTGAACTATTTGCTTGCTTTTAAATTCATTAAGTTCATTACATTGACTTACACACAAAAGAAATATATTTGGATGTTTTTATTTTCATGGAAGCTGCTTAAATTACCGTAAGCGTTACCTAGTAAGCGTGAAAATTAGTTTAGCACAAAAATGTTTATGTTTACAGAATTTCATTTACCAACAAAGTGTGGGTTCTTATACATATAACTTATGACTAAAAATACTACATATTAACAATGTTATAGTTGACATCATGAATGTTCCTAACATTCTCTGATACAGCTATGAAGCCACTTTGACAATAATACATTTATATCATAATACATTCATATGGTACACTGGTACTGGACTCTTATTATAATGTAAAATAGGGGGAAGGTCGGACACTTTTAATTGGTATGTGCAGCCTCAATTTTTTCGAACGTGAAAGGTTGAACCAGACAATGGTCTACAGATAAGCCAAAGGTTGAAAAGGTATCACATACCAAGTTTTGTTATGTGATTTTATTACTGCAGCAAATTACTTCAAAAGAGCATGGTTGTGCTTGAATACAACAACGCTTTTATTTGCCCCAAATGCGAGACACCTGCGTATTCCAAAAGTGTGTGCATAGGGGAGAGTGGGTGTGATTTTAACACTCGGATACATTTGCGTGCACAGATATTAAAACCACATATATCTTACCTATGTGGAACTGACTAAACTAAAGTACTCTCATTCTACCGACAAACTCTATTTGTTGCAAAATCAGAATTTGAGATACAAAATATGTGGGCTGACAATTAGCACATAAAAATAAAAAGTTAAATATCATAATTCCCATATAATTGATTCTTTTTCCACAAAGAACTAAAAATATTATTCCTAGAGAAAAATACTACCGTTAAAATCTGTTTAGAGCTGCAAATACAGAAAAGGTATCATAAATAGAGTTGAAATGTAATTGATTATTGCACATACGAATATAACATTTTATGAAATAAGCTATTATTTAACTTCATTAACATGATTAGTCTTTTCATACTGTCTCAACAATCAATTGTCCTTTTATCGGCACAATACAGTTGCTATCACTATCATGATTAATCGCCAAAAATAGACCACTTCTTTGTGTGAATACAATGACCGATGATCAATCAAAGTTTTGTCTGTGTTTCAATCGGCTGAATTGGATTCCGTGTAGCGGTGATCGATCACCATTTCAGTGAAAAGGCTTATTGAGTTGTAAGTGGTATCACTTTACATTAAATAGTTCAAGTCTTGCGAACTGCTAGGCAGATCTGGGGGCAGAACTTGCTTAAAGGGACATTAAGCGGTGTTGACATTTTTTATTTTTTTATTTACTTCAGAATTCAAGATGAACATTAAAAATTGCCATTATTGTTGTTTCTATCCAACAAAAACACAGCAAAACTTGATTGAAACAATTCCATCGCTATTTATTGAAAAACGCCCTCTATGCAAATATGGTTTGCGTTATTTATCATGCGTACTGCAAGAAGATACTGTCTGACGTAAAATGCTGATCGGGCCCGATCAGCATTTTTTGAATCAACGTTTTGTTGTACAAAGAGGGCTGAATTTTCTTAATCCTTATTGGTGTAAGTTCATACATGTAATACAATTGTATAAATATACAAATCCCAGTTTTTATTATATATTTTTGTAATTGAGGGCGCTGCCTCCAACACATCTCTTAATGCCCCTTTAATAGGCGATTAGGACAGCAAAATTACAGAGAAATCATTGCATAGTGAAAATAGTCACTGAATATTAGACCATTTTGCCACTGTAACTTAAAAGTTGTACAAAAATAGTATTTAACACTGGAGTAAGTTTTCCCAACTCTGAGAGTTTTGTGATGTTATAATTTTTGATTTTCCTATTCTGAATTAAAACAATAACACTTCAAAAAGATTGCCCATTTATGTTTGATCGTGACTAATTAAAATGAGTGCACCTACATATTGGGCTATTCCATTTGAAATCCATACACCCCCTATGGAAGACATGACCTTAATTGAGTTGCCCATACAGGTAAACCCATTTGAAATTCACACTTCCTGTGGAGAAAATAAAGGTAATGTCTTCCATAAGTGGGTGTATGGATTTAAAAGGGAATAGTCCATTATGTTAGACTGATCATTAGATTAACACTTTCCATGTGGCTATTAGTTTTGCCATTACAAAACAGATTTTTCTTTTCCATTTTTCAGAAACCTTTCCCAACTTACAAAGTCTATCTCAAGAATTACTGAATCAATACTAGGTATGTTTGTACTTATTATATTGCATTTTGTGAAATTTTGGAATGTCGTCTTCAGACGTCTGCCGTATGAAAAGTGTTTAAAAGGACCTTCCAGGTAAACCAATATGCCACATGAAGTCAAGGAAGTCTGGGGATGGTGGGGGTTGAAGGGAGGGAGGAAGGTATATTATATGGGACAAGGATTATCATTTGACAGAGCACCTTGAACTCAAACCAATATGCTTCATTGTAAAAAGGAAGTGTACTGCACATTTAAACAATGTTTTAACACACATTGCAAACAATAATGAAGAAACACACATCCCTACCTTATACCCTCTATCACTTTGGTCCCGGGCAATAATCTGGGGGAAGGACACCACCTATTAGTCCAAGCTCTCTTAAGATGGCAAAGGTAATGAAAATAGCATACACAACTAAACAAATTATGCCCATTTTAGTATCTAATTTCCAGCCATTTATATGTATGGCCAAGACAATAAATGCTATCGTTAGTAGCAGAGTTATTGATGTGAATGTCAGCCCGTCACTACTTATTACGACATCGTGCATAGTAACAGATTTTAAGAACCAGAGTAGACCTAGACATATGAATACCTCAAATATATTACTACCGATGATATTGGAGATGGCCATGTCACCATAACCTGAAAAGAGAAAATCATAAATGGAAGATGCATGATGGGTTTTCTTCAGTTTGGTGTTTTCAGTCAAGTATACGGAGAACAATTTCTTTAGCAGGCCCATAACCAGGATTTTTTTGGGGGAGGGGGAGGGGGGAGATTTTGTCAAAAGTGGATATTTTCCCTCAAAATTTGGACCTTTAAGTGACAAATGGGATTAGTAAAAAACACATTTGTTTTAGAACAAGGCATTGTACCAAACTGATGACCAGTAAAGTTACTCAAGTAAAGTTTCTCTGTATACCTGACTGGGAAATGGTTGTTTTCTATGCAACAATTGCAATCATGATAATAACAAAATGAAAATAAATTGGGTAGTTTATATAGAGAACCGGGTTAGTCATGTGACATTGGTTATGACCAATCAAGTAATTGGCTCTTATCATGACATCCACCCCTGCTAATAATTCTATTGAAACTGTTATGATACAACGTTATAACAACAAAATTTTGTGGATGTACGTACCCCAATGTTTTAAAAACATTCATCACAACATTTGCTTTGGTTAGTAACAAGGTGCTGTAAATTTGTATGCAATGTATGTTTGTTGTATGAAATCCTACATTTGTGTATTATTGGAAAAAAGTGTTTCTTAAAACGTTGCCCCAATGTTGCATAAACGTTTTCCATGACCTAACCAAACTATAGCCAATCTTGAAGGTTGTGATATGTTACATGTTTGCTGGAACCTTGGTCAAGGAGAGCTGGCTAACATCCATGGTAGAAGAACAATTATTGGCTCTTTTCATATGGAAAAGCGTTAGATCACCTATTATATGACATTTCCCGCTCTTCCCGGATCCAAGGGTTATTACCCCACCCATCCCGCTCCCTAACCCCCACTTTGTTGACCTACCAACAAACACTTACCATGCCTTACAACAAGTACACTAGCTACTAAATCAGGAACACTTGTACCAGCTGCCAGTATGCTTATTCCCATTACTGTGTCAGGAATATCTAATGTATAACCTGAAGAAAAGAACAACAATATAACCAATAGAAAATGAAACGTGTTGCTGTTTCCACTAGTGTATCAGCAAAAAACTGATATTTGTAGTTTTGCCGATTATATTTCAGCCTGGTAAGTCCTTGTCGTTTCACTTTTATTTTTTGCCCCCCACCCCCCCCATATGAAAAACCGGTGTGGTACAAGATTGTAGCAGTGTCAGGTTTTGTAGTGACTAGGGAGGTTAGGGTTAAATGCACCAAGGTGAATCTTCACCCCATAAATTTCAGGAAAGACAGATTCTTGACTTATTTGTCCTTAAGGGAAAAGCTAGATGCCCTCGCCCAGTCCTAGTAGTATCAACCACTCCATCCAAGCTGTTCTAATCAGCGGCCCATCTCTATAGTCTATCAGCAACATCAGGTAATGAGAAAAATAGCAAGCCCGAAACCAGTGCTAGTGAAGGCTTCAGGAGGATAGGTTCTGAATTCAAATTGATGCCTGCATTAACTACATACATACCTAAAACAACAATCATCCAATAGAGTATATATGAAGTTCCCATAAGCCACACCGTTGACATGGTGAAAGTTAACAAATAATATTTTCTCCACTTTGTTTTTCTACAATCTGGTACTGTGAGAAACATAAGAACCACACCAGGTAGACCTATAACCCATGCTATCTTTAACAATATGTTATCCGGAGGATGGAATGGCTTTGGTACTGCATGGACAAATATACAAAACAAACAATTTGTGAGAAAAACTGAAAAACAGTAGCTTTTAAGGGATTAAATCCAACACACCGTTTTTCTTATTGTATCTCTGATTGGTTACTTACATATTCATTTCATTATCTGGGTAAATTACCCTGGGTGGGGCACTCCAACAAATATTAAGTTGTAGCAGGGATGTAGCTACACTGGTCGGTGCCGGTCGGTAGCTACCGGCACTAAGGCTAAACAACCGGCACTCACAGCAATTTTCAGGCAAATTAACCAGCTCTAAGACTCAAAAATTGAGTAAATGTACATCAAATACCACAAAATGCTCAGAATGCCAGAGCGTGGCGATAAATGTGTGAGATTTTAGCCGGCACTAAAATGTGGCTAGCTACAACCCTGAGTTGTAGGCATGGATGAAAAGATAGGTAAAATGCAATTTTAACACAGAGCAGGCCCCATGCTTATTGCTTATCACAATTTCAGTTAAATAAAATCTCCTTGTCAACAACTTGAATCCGTGATATGCGCATCAATAGACAAGTTCATTGTGAGGGACAATAAAAGGATGAAGTCTTGACAATAATAAAAATCACTAAAAAAATTCAAGCCATTAATCTCAGCATAATATGTTTGTTTATTGTTTATTCTAAAGAAAACAATCTCCATCTATTCACTTTTTCGTCATCTTTGACATAAAATAGCGATAAGAGTTCATCGTTTTAACACTTTAATACATCATTGATACATAAGTGCCCCATTTGGGTAACCAATCAACAAAAGCTATACAGTGGAACCTTGTCTAACACAAAGTTGACCAGGCCTTGAATTTTAGTTTGTACTAACAGGAATTTGTGTTATCAGGTTGTATTATAACGTAAAATATAGGTTTGGTACTTGAGAAACACTTCTGTTTTAACAGGAGTTCTGTTTTATTAGAGTTTGTGTTAACAAAGTTGTATCAGCAACTGACTTTAAAGGAGGCATCCAGCAAGCACAACATTGTGCATTATATGTTAGAAAAATAATTATCGAGCCTAAATAGCGTAGATATACAGCATCGTACTTATCATAAAAACAGATGAAAAACACAATCTCTCAGCATCACCATATTTAAAACTTCACTGCAATCGAAAGTCCCGGTATCACTGACGTCATGATTATTGGTGCTCCAATTTGCGCAAATGCATTGTATAACTATGACTTTGTTGATACTGGGGCTTTCGATCACCGTGAATTTTTAAAAATTGCATGTTGAGAGAGTAAGTTTTAATTGTTTTTATGATAGGTATGATGCTTTGTGCTATGTAAACTACGCGATTTGGGCTCGATAATTATTTTTCTAACATATAATGCACAATGATATGCTTGCTGGACACCTCCTTTAACGAAGATATAGGGCCGTATTCTCGTACTAAACACGGTTTTAGCCTAAAACCGTGTTTAACTAAACGCGTGTCTAACTTAAACGTGAGTTTATCCTTTAAACGATGTGTTTAACAAGACACGATTTTAAACTCTGTAAATCTCATTCCCAGAGTGGTCCTGCGTTGATTGTATACAGGTATTTAATTTATTGTGGCCCTAATGGAGTACAATAAATATCGACCAAATGCCTTAAATACATGGTACTTTTAAAGACTAAGCAATCCGCACGTCAGCTTGCACCGGGCACGGATGAGTGATCATTCAAGGCATGCAGTTGGTGCGCGAGTTTAGTTAAACACACATTAAACTACCCCCATACCCATGTTTAAAGTTAGACACATTTCGGCGAGTTAGATGCGTGTTTAAGTAAAACAAATGTACGAGAATTGCGTTTAGTTAAACGCCATGTCTGAAGACAAAGTTAGACGCGTGTTTAGCTTAAAATCGTGTTTAACTATGTACGAGAATACGGCCCACTATATTTATAATTTTCACTCATTTTTTCTCTTGAGTAAACGAAAATCAACCTATGACTTCCCTGTCTAGCATGCAATTATTTGAAGTTAATGTGTCATTGCAAAGATATGTGGATTGGTTGACAGAGAAAGATTTGTTATGGTAAAAATTTAGTCTTTGACCGGCATATACATAATGCATGTAGTACCGGTATATAGTTCAAAGTCTAGTTTATTTGAGTTTTTTGTTCAGTACGAACAAGTAAGATACAATGTGAGTGAACTTGAATAAGGTGAACATGACCAGAACACGACAATCTGAAGTGCAAAGTGCACAAAACAAAAATAACCGTAATCAACTGATCTTTGGCAAATAAATACAGTAGTGGTTGTAATTGATTGTATACAGTGATTTATAGTTTGGATTTCTTATTGCAGAAAGAGGGGCGTAGCCAGGGACGGGTTTTTTTCTCGGTGGGCAACGATAGCAAAAATCTCTTCCAAATCTGATTGCAAGGGTGGGAGTGGGAACAAGGGATGGGTAAGGACCTTTTACACAATTAAAACTGAATTATTCAATCTCAAATTGATGCTACATACCTGCTCCACTTTCACCAAGGTGAGCAAAGTGCATCTACCCTGCTAAGGAAGTGTTCAAAATAAGGGGAGGGGGTCAGAAATAAAAATGCCTTGTTATAGAGGTTCTCAATGGCTCTGGTCAGGTTGGTGTTGATATTGTACATCCTCATGGTAGACCACAGGGCTGCATGCCATACCCTGTCAAACGTCTTTTTGAAGTCCACAAAGACATGTTTGAAAATACATTTTTGAAAAATGTTTGAAATGGTTACCAACATTTTGAAAGGAAAAACACAATAGCCACCAGGATGACTGACCCTACCTGCAAGGTCCTTCTGCCTGTAGAGCAGCGATATTTTCATCGCCTAATTAAAAACAACTATTGATTAAGTGATCACATCTTACCTTCTAATTCTTGTTGGCTTTCCTCATCTACTTTTGTTTGTGTTACCCCTGGCGTACCGCTACTTGAAAATTCGGAGAAATTACTCTCTGCTTTCACATGGCCATTAGTTTCAGCAGTCCCATAGGATGAGCCGCCATTTTCTACAACATTTTGTCCAATGAGTGCAGCAGAATCGGTTTCACAATTTTTAGTCTTTCTCCTGTTGGTCCAGGCGGTGGCCATGGCCGAGAGTTTTGGATTGAAGTACATTATGACGATATAGAATAAATAGCAAACTGCTAAAATAAGGCCTTCCCACCTGCGGAACAAAAGATGGAATATAATTGCAGATCAAAAGTATGCATACAAAATCAATGCAGCAGGTAGCTCTATTATCTTCTGTAAACGGTAGAGTAGCTATAAAGTTAAATAACCAAAAAAGTAGCCCGTATGCTTGTACATATTTAAACATGCTTTTAAGCTAAACACGCATTTAACTTTGACTTTAAACACACCGTTTAACTAAACACAATTCTTGAACATTTGTTTAACTTAAACACACGTCTAACTTACCGAAAAGTGTCTAACTTTAAACATAGGTATGGAGCAAATTTGGCAAAAGTGGATCTTTTAACCCAAAGGTAGACTTTTTCATTCAACAAAAAAACATAAAAAAACTCTCTTTTTTTGGATCGCTACGCCTGCAAAATGCATTTATGGACGAACTTTATTAGGACTTTTGAAAAATTTGGGAAGGGCGAACGCTAGCCCTTGGTTATGTAAACATTACACGATATGATGTTTCCACAAGAAAGAATTTCTTACCAATAGACTGTTGAGTCGTAAATAACAACAACAAGTAGTAGAACACTTATGACATATACAACACAATCCCTAAATAATGGCCACCAGGTTAGGTTGACATCCTGTATGAGAAAAAACAATATAAGGTCAGGGAGGGGTTAGATCAATTCATAAGGCCAAACAAAGAAGAAGGTTTGTCTCAGAAACATTGCCAAAAGGCTAAGTGCTGATTTTTTTTTTAAATGATTTTTTTTAGAAAAACAAATATGAGGTTTGCGATTTTGTTGTTGTTGTTATCCAAGCTTAAAGAGAATTTTTTTGCATTTTTTTATTTTTGAAATCAAAAAAAAAAAAATCAAACAAATATCAACCCCCCCCCCCCCAATTTAAAAAAAAAAATTAGGCCTCAGTGCGTAGACCTACGGGCCGTAGCTCATTTCACATACCAATGCAGGAGGGCTTCTCAGACAAACATTCTTCTTTGTTTGGCCTAGGGTGTATTACATAATAATGACGGATGTTGATTTGTTAGCGTTTTTAAAAGTGAAAAGGTACTAAATATCAAATTCTTCCAAATTACCAAGTTTTGAAGCCTACAATTATTTATTTTTTAATAATCTTAAATAAAAATTTGACAATTTTTGACGTACTTTGAGAAAAAGTCTGGTGTTTTACATAATTGATGGATGCGAAGCCCTCTGTTATAGAAGTATTTAACGGTATTTTTAAGATAGGTATTTCATATACTATATCTAATCAAAATTGATTCTTAAATTTATAGTTCAAAGCAGTGAATATTGGCCATCAACTCAACATCAATCACTATGTCATAAACATAAGCAAGCAAATTGGATGTAACGAATGGCAATGTGATATATATTCTAGAAACACTGACTATTGTATAACATACCGACGGATGTTAAATAATAAAGTACATCGAACATTAATTGCCAATGAACATATTTTAAGTGTGACAGATAGGACAGATAACTATGTTATTAGGTAAAATCGAATGAGATTCTTAATGAAATCAAATGATTTACAGAGATATGCTTATTCCTGTTTTATGAGAGCACCCCATTTATTGCAGTCATGCCCTTTAGGATATTTTACATTTATATACCATTAATCATTGCAGATTAAGTGTTTCTTAAAAAAACATTGGATTATTTAAAAGATATAACATTCAGAAACATGCATACATTAACAAAGTAAATTTCCCGGGGTGCTCAGTGGTCATTATGAGAGGGGTATCATGCGTGTCCAAGAAATCACATAATTAGGGGTAGTTTTCAAGCTGGGGCACGTTACGTACGTAACGTGAATAGGGTATCAAAACAAGCCATATTAAGAAAAAGGGTATACTTTTTACATCATTGGCTTTCGTATTTAGGGTCCTTATTTGCTCCAAGGATTATAAATAGCCATGATACATGGGCGAGATATATTTCACAAATTGTATCCTTCGCAAGTGATCTGATGAATCAGCTCGGCATTTTTTTCATAATACTTTTAGCTTATTAGGGAAGGAAAAAAATGGTTAAAAATGTGTCATACGCGGAAAAGAGGTTTAAACTATACAAAGTACTTGCTTAGGGTTTCAAAATATTTTGAGTACTTGTTTAGGGTATCAAAATATTTTGAGTACTTGTTTAGGGTTGGAAATACGGATATTACTTGCTTATATAGGGTATGTAAAATACTGTGTCCGTGCCATACTTGTTTAGGGGGCGCTTTTTCACATTAACACGATTACGTATTTAGGGTACTTTTTGAAAGTCCTTGTACGCGTATGATACCCCCCTTGTAATGACCACTGAGCACCCCAGGGTAAATTTATTCAAGAAGTACCCCAATGTTGATAAATGTCCTTAAAATAAAATAAAAACCATATTTTTAAATGTTAAAAATTGGAATATATACCCATAAAATCATGCAAGCAGAGTAAAAGCCGAGAGTGATTCCCGTCACAGAACAAAGCTACAGGGGGTGTATGGATTTCAAATGGAATATCCCAATGATAAAGCAATATTATCTCTTGTCCCCTTGACCTTAAATACTATCTGCTATTTACTGATTCTTAAAACAAATAACAAATATTAAAAACCTTTATAATTAAAAACTTCCCGGAATCAAGAAATAAGGACATTTAAATTTTTTACTGCAAATCATGAAATATTCCTATTCTATCTACTCACAACCAGGATTCATGAATTATTCATGCTTACAAAATTTATTTGATTTTACAATTTTGTCATTAAAAGAAAAGTTGAATTTGTGAAGAACAAAATGCTGAAAAGGTTCCTTTTCATTCTGCTAATAAACAAAAATATGATGCTACTTTATTCAGTAAGGGTGGAAGAACCAAAACTTGAAATGAAAAATGAAACTCAAAATTCTCATTATGTACCTCATATGAAAGAAATAAAACAAAATTTAAAAAGTACACATTAATGTTATTACCAGCCTTGCTTGCAGGTTAGTCTGGAAATTTAACATTGATACAGCATGTTAAAACATTATTAAAAAGGAAACATAAACTAGTTATCGAATATGGAATTACTTTAAATTGGACAGCAATGAATCGGTAGCAAAAAGTGGTTTGCAGTTGTTTTTTCATTGGAACTCAGCAAAATGATGATTTCTTTTTGTGTTCCACTGTTTGTAGGCCTGTATAGTTGGAGTACAACTGGAGATGACGAGGCATGGACAAACGATCTTGTATGGTTGATATTTTACTTAAAACTGTGGTCTATGAAAATATAACAGGTTCAATGATTTGACTTTTTTACTCAAAGAGAGTGGTACAATATACATTAAAATGGTGGAAAGACATCCATTGTTGTAGGCTACATTCACAGGATATCATGAGTTGCCAAATAGAAAGAATAATAAACAACTTGATGTTATCATAATCTTGAGTAAATATTGTATATGGGCTCGATCGAGTAACAAAGACAATTTAAATACCTCAATTGGCTGTGTATCATGTTCAATTTCACGATTTGGTCATTTCGATGTACTTCACATCAAAATGATCAGCACCACTCGCCACATAAATTGCTTCAACCAACATTTTTATCTAGCGCCATCATTCAACCCTTTTCGTATAAATCATTACATTTCAAGGTTCCTACGTACCTTATCTATAGAAACAATCAATTTTTGGAGACTGATTTTAATACCCCTCAAATTTGACCCGTTTTTCTCCCCTGATAGTTTAATTCACAAAAACATGCCTGGGGAGTTGGGTTAAGAAGCATCTTTTTTCTTGTGCTGTTTACCCTAACCTTCCTGGACCTTACAAAACCCAACAGTGCTACAATCTTGTACCGCGCGGCTGCCCCATCAATCTCGTGCCACGCTCAGCGCGTGGTTCAACTTGCGTAGAGCTTGCTGAGCTCCACAATAATTTGAAATTTGAGATTGATCGGAGGTACGGTTTTCTAGATATGACAATTTTATTGTCAAAAATGAAGCAAAATTAAAAAGTTCATTTCTTTTGTATCTTATTGGTTTTTTTGACCCCTAGCCTTACCTAGCAAAATAATTAATCTATGCAAAAATGCTAAATTAATTTTTACAAAAAAAGTATAAATGCTACAAAGCTGACATTTTGGGAGCTTGTTAATTATATTTTTTAGAAAGTTTCCCGTGCTGCGGGAGGCTGTAAGACATCTGCGTAACTAATTAGACTAAATTATCTAAGGAAGCTTTAGTCATACAAAATTAGGCTAATTCATGCACTTAATTAATTTTTTCAAGTTCATGCACTTTATTAAATGTAATGCCACTGTTGGCTATACAACTCTCCTTAATGCTGCAGGAATCTAATGGAGTTTTCAATAAAAAAAATAGAGCATAAACAAAAAACCAAATGTTTATAGATAATTTTACCTAAGGAGTCAAAAAAACAATATAAAACAAAAGAAAATAGACTGCCTTTCTGTTGGCCTAAAACAATACAAAACAAAAGAATTCAAAATGACTTAAAATGTTTTTTTGACAATAAAATTGTCATATCTAGAAAACCGTACCTCCGATCAATCTCAAATTTCAGATTATTGTGGAGCTCAGCAAGCTCTATTAAAATATCAAATGACAAATTAGCCATAGGAACAACCTTAAACAACGCAGAACCTAAAACACCTTGTTACTATTTAAATAACATGGAGCCTGAAACACTGGACACCACCAAAATAACACTGCGAGCCACCAAAAAAATATTGTCCACAAATATTTATGTTTGCTGCTTAAACAATTGAGAGCCTAAAACACACTGGAACCACCAAAAATAATAACGCGAACCACCAAACAAAATATTTTGACTAAACAAAAAATGCTGTTCATTCAAAATATTTAAAAAACCAGAGGCCACCCGATACATATACACTGCTAACACAACATGGAGCCTACAACACTGGCAACCACAACAAAAACCTTTTCCTGTGTCCCAAAATATTGTTTTCATTCAAAATATCATTAAAAAAACATGACCATTGAGAAACAACCCAAATACATGTATTTCCTGCTTAAGATCAATCCCAAAACCATTTGTCAAAATTACCTGAAATTTGCATTAAATTGGTCGAAATGTCTAATTTCAGAAATATCTCAAATTTAGAAATATCTAATTTCAGACCAAATTAAGCTAATTTCAGGCAATTTTCAAGCACATCTTATCCCCCCCCCCCCAAAAAAAAAAAATTGGGTTGCCCCTAAATATTGATGCCGGTGACGTCACTGTGTATTGGGCTACTTTTGACACATATTATGTGCCGCAGCCAAAAAACCTGGTGCTGCAGTTGGTAAAGCATTGGGCTACCAATGTAATTTCTTGATCAAAATTTCAGTTGGGAAAACTGTTGAGAAACCCCCTCCCCCTCCACCCCCTCAGCTTCCAACTAATCCCATTACTTACTTCTCCTGCTAAGAAACAGCAAGCACTTATTATGATGAAGACATTAAAAGCAGCTGAACCTACAATGGCACTTATGCCAGTGTCATCTTCTGATATAAAAGTACCTGTAGGACGATAACAATGTAAATATTGTTCAAAATAATAATATCTCTATAGTATTGCAACGTTTTTATCTCTATATATTAATGCAAATTATTTCATTTCATTAAAAAAATATATAAAGCTGTAAAATAAACTTTTTAAAGGCCATAAACTAGTGCATAATATAATATTCAAGTACAGGGTGTCCCAAAAGTTTTGATATTTTTAAAGCTTTAGTATTGGGTAGCGAAAACTTATTTTAATACCAATCTTGACCACTTTCCTGAGGCCCCTTACAGGTCAAATTTGAGAGGAAATACCATAAAATGGTTAAACTTGCAGGACATATGGGGTACATCGCTGTAATCCTGTGCTGCATGTTCCTCGCATTCCATTCACATGAATTTTTGCAGAAAGACTTTCAAAGTGAGTTTTACTTACATTTTGTGCATAACATTAATTATGTTCATAATAAGGATATTTTGAATCTGAAATTAAAAAGAATCGCTATGGAAAACTGTTTTTACTCTTTATTACCTCTCTCACTACCTTCATTTGATCATTATCGTACACCTTTATATGAAAGTGCAGTTTTACAGTTCAAAAAAACTTTCTTCTGTACTTTGAAAACACAGATAGCCGTTATTGTAAGTTTGGCATCAAATGATTAAACTACAAGTGTTCTTTATTCAAATATGTTTTAGGTTTTATAATAAAGCTTTAAAATGGTATTAAAACTTTTGGGACACCCTGTACAACCACATAATTATTAAATGAGTTATTGAAGAAATCCAATAAATTCTACACAATTATTTTTGCAATAATACAGATACACAGAATGATTATAGGAACAATATACAGCTGTTCATTTTTTTTATTGTTCAATAATCAATGATTAATGATTCATTGGTGTTCATCATAAAATTTGAGTCTGGTGTTTTGCTTTAGTAATAAATGGTATTTCATATTGAATTTTTTATGTCATTTTTATGTCATTTTGTTATTCGTATTTATTTATTTATGTATTTTATTTATTTCCTAGACACTACAAAACCTGACGCTGCTACAATCTTGTTCCGCGCGATCACCGTATAGCTCAGTAGAGCTTTAGACTTGCACGCACACGGCCTGGGTTCTATCCCAACGCATACGGAGATCGATTTTACCCTCAAATTTGACCCGTTTTTCTCCCCTGATATAGTTTAATTCACAAAACCATCACACCTCTTTTCATGTTCTGTTCACCCTAAGGCCGAGTAAAAAACCCAACATGTTTCACGTCCGGGTTTTTCAAAAAAAGGAGGAAGAGAGGCTTTTTATTTTATTTTTTTTATTTTTCAAAATGGCCACCATTTGAGATTTCTGGCAATCCATGGTGTTTTCCCTATTAAATTAAAGGACAATTTGAGACAATTGTTAGACAAACAAGAACTGAACATATTCACATTGTTTTAATAGTGTTAGCACCATGTTAATACATATTAACATTGTTTTAATAGTGTTTAGCACCATGTTTTACACTTCCGAGTATCAAATTCAATGCAGATCAGTTGATATTGATGCTGGGATAGGATTGGTATTCAACGTAACACAGAGTACATGAATGGTATGGTCTCCTAACCAGGGAGAGTCCTAACCCGTGATTCATTCAGTAGATTGGTATTACATTCCTTTTTTTGTAAGAAATTAATATAATTGAATTTCTGTACGGTTTTTACGGAATAAATCTAATGAATTAGTGCTAAAAGTGTTTACGAAATAAAACTGTTGTTTCTATCATTAAGACAATAAGATTGAATCCGACAAGCTCCAGTGCCCGATATAGTTCTTGTCGAGCCCAAGCCTTTTCAAATCAATTATTTAAATAGATCGTTCTGTAACTGGATGCTACATGGTTCCGATTTTTTAATTTTAATTTCAAATTGTTAGTATCTGAAATCGGTGTTTTTAATAGAGCATTTTAGTGAGTCCGAAAGCAGGTTCCCTTGTTGCCCTTCCGCTTTTTGAAGAAGAAGAAAGAAAAAAAAATCAAATCAAATCAAATAGAATTAATTTTTTTTTTAAAAATCCAGGCGGCCTCAAAAAAAGGAAGCAGGCGGGGACACGAAACATATATCTTTTTTTACTTGGCCTAATCTTCCTAGACACTACAAAACCCAACACTGCTACAATCTTGTACGTGCAATCACCCTGTCAATCTCATGCCACGCTCTGCCAGGTGTTCAGCTTGTGAAAAAAACTTCGGGGTTGATCCCCAGCGCAAGGGGGATTTCCCCTCAAATTTGACCTGTGTTTCTCCCCTGATAGTTAAATTCACAGAACCAAGTCCCGGGGAGTTAGGGTTGGTCTATTTCCATGTGCTTGCACGATCTGCAATCAAGGAAAATAATAGTTGGCACACTTGACGCAACTCATTACAACTATCCCTGCGCTCGCAATTGAGATCACACTTGGGACATAGCACTGTTTAATAGAAAGCAAAAGTCTCCCCCTTTCTTATATCCTTCCCCATCCCCCATCAATCAATGTTGGGGGAACTGCCAAGGCTTCTGATAATATGACTGGGATTATCAACATTAACTCCGGGGAGAGGGGTGGGTTTTTTCCGTAATTAGGACAAAGTGTGCCAACCTTTTTTTCCTTGATTGTAGGTTAGCCCTAGCCGTTTGATGACAGAGTAACCCCTGGGTATAATATTCCATGGTTCTAAATTGGTTCTGAAACAGCGACCATGTGTTTAGCTTACCTATAAAAGCAGAGAAAAATTCCGGAGCTGAGCTGCCAGCAGCCATGAAGGTAGCCCCAGCTACATCTGGCGAAAGATTTAGATCTGTCAAGTGCATGAAAAAGATAAACAATTAGGCAACAAGAACAAAAAGGACCTCTCAGGTTTTTTTGGGTTTTTTTCAAAAATTTCGTTTCAAATTGTTCACAAAATGTTCACACAAAAAAAACACCTAAGCACTACCTGCCTATATCTAACAGTGTGTATGATTTGTCAAGGTTAACTTATTTGAATAATCAATTAAAATACTGCTTCTACAATATTTTACTCCAATCTCTATCAGGGATACAATTATTTAAACAATGTCACTGATTGGTGCATCAAATGATGTATCTATTTTTCCGACCAATCAGAAGGTAGTTGTCAAAGGGTTCAAAGTTTTAAAACAGCACACAGTTTTGACAAGTAATATAACACACCTTGACAAATGACTTCTAACGATGGTACAAAATATGCTGCACAGACATAGCCGATTAATCCACACATGTAGAACGCTACTAGAAAATTAACGATGATGGCGCCGTTGCGTCGTTGCTCATTAGTGAATAGAGTCGGGAAGCTGCTTATCCCTCGCTTTGTACAGTTATCATGAGTGTTGTTATTTATCTCAAGTAGATGGCGGACTAAGAAGACCTCAGGATTCAGCCCTGTAAAAGATAATCAAAAATTCATTCATTCGTTCATTCATTTAGTTTATTATGATTTAGGCCTATACATTGTGGGCCGTATTCTTGTATGTTTTACTTTAACATTAAACTAAACGCAATTCTCGAAAAAAGGTTTCAGTTAAACACACATTTAACTAACTGAAAAGTGTCTAACTTTTAGACATGGGTATGCCCGGGGGGCCAGTCAAACATAATGTTGTACACATGCGTGACCAAAAAAACGCGTAAAAAGGGGTGTTTTTCAGTGTTGGACGCGTCACGCAATGCTGATTTTCAAGAAAAAGGGTGGCTTAAAATCCCGGCTTAAAATACAGGTCGAACGTGTTTAACTTATTTTGTTCCCTGTTAAATAGACAAAACTTGTTTAGGGGTCATATTCTGGCAAGAACTTGTTTAGGGGTCAAAATGTGCAAGGAAAGCGCGCTAAAAACTTGTTTAGGGGGTAATTTTGCTTGCAGGGTAAAACTTGTTTAGGGGGTGTCTGGAAAAAAATTGGTCACGCATGTGTACACCATTATGTTTGACTGGCCCCCCCCCCCCCCCCCCCCCCCCGGGTGGGTATGGGGGTAGTTAAACTCATATTTAAACTTCTACATCAAGTTAATTTCCTATTGTGATGCCATGGTTTAAAAGGAATAAAAGATTTTTCAAATTATGGCAAATAATTAGTTAATAAATTGATTAGTTAGTTAAAGGAGGTGTCCTGCAAGCATAACATAATGGCATTATATGTTAGACAAATAATTATCGAGCCCAAATCGTGTAGTTATATAGAACAAAACATCATACTTATGACAAAAACTAATAATAACTGCCATCTCTCAACATGCAATTTTTAAAATTCGCGGCAATCGAAAGTCCCGGTGTCAATAACGTCATGCTTATACAATGCACATGGGCAAATATGAACACCAATAGATATGACGTCAGCGACAACGAGTCTTGCGATTGCTGCGAATTTTAAAAATAGCATGTTGAGAGATGGCAGTTATTAATCAAGTACAGGGCCAAGCCGATTTTGCTTCCTCATGTTTGCTGAAGCATATCTCCCGTTCTAAATAACCAATTGGAACGCAATGAAATGCAAATGAAAGCTTATTTACTCAGCTTTCATAATACATCAAGATTAGACCCGTGTGTTCCTGTCCTTTTAAGATTATATATCTTATGTGCCCGGAGTGTTAACATTTTTTTGGGTCACCCTGTATTAATTAAGTATGATGTTTTGTTCTACAGGGTGAGTCAAAAAGAAGTTGATCCAGAATGAATATTTGTTTAAAAATATACCAATCAAATTTGACAAACCAAAGAGCAACTTATTCCGCTTATATGACAAAAGGAATCATTGAAATCGATCAATTATATCAGGGGCTATGCCTGTTTTAATACAAGAGACCCTTTTTTTAACTGTCCACGAAACCCTTAATTTTCTTGAAATCTATCCACTCTAAGTGGGCAGCAAAATGTACACATAATTGATCGATTTCAATGATTCCTTTTGTCATATGAGCGGAATAACTTGCTCTTTGAAAACGTGCCTCATTGGTTTGTCAAATTTGTTTGGACTATTTTTAAACAAATATTCATTTTCGATCAACTTTTTTTTGACTCGCCCTGTATATAACTACACGATTTGGGCTCGATAATTGTTTGTCTAACACATTATGCATAGTGTTATTTCTTGCGGGACCCTCCTTTAATCAACAAATTCATTAGTAAAATATTGACCTAATAAAATTTGTTGTGTTTTGTACATATTAAAAAAGGTGAAGGCCTTATAATGATTGTATGATTGTCTGAATGAGTAAATTAATGCATATAATACAGAATTTAGATAGGTAAACTACACAATTCAACAAAAAATAAGTTCCCCTTTAGATTATGCCTGATATTTTTAAGATGAGTTACTCCATTGAAACAAGCTTTGGCACACATAGAGCATGTTTCTGCTGGGGCACTGCAAAAAGTAAACGCTAATAAACGCTAAGTTTCAATTGGTCAGTTTTTAATCCCCCCTGTTTCTACTCGCGAAAAGTTACCGCTAAGTTTATCGATCCTAGTCGATGGGCCACGATATTTGACCTTTTGTAATACCAAACAATGCCACCGCACCTGAAAAAGATTGCTTCACAATAATGTGTATAACCCAGCGTGACACGGTTCACGGCGCAAAACGCTAAGAATCGCCTCTCTGTTTCTATTGAGTTTATTGCCGATTATAGCCGATTGCCGGTTCCAAACCTGGTTTGTGAAGGTTTTTGGGATTACCAAAAATACAGATTATTGCCGGGTTCTGCCTGTTTCTACCGGGCAAACTTAGCGTTTATTAGCAGAAACACGCTCTATATGTATGTGTGCACAGCCACACTAGAGCGGGCTATAGCTACGCAGGAGTTATAATGCTTGAATGAGCACACATTGAATAGAGGAATACCTCAATTCAAAAGTTGCCAAATAATGTATTGAAGGAGGATGGTTAAGAAATTTAAATGCATCCCTTGTGCCACCACTGGGAAAAGGGAGAAAAAACCAATTATTATTAAATAAGACATTTCATACCATTTAAGGGATTGTTGATGTGCCAACTGAACTGATAATTGATGCATATCAAAAAAGGTCCCTAAAATGCTGTTTGCCAGCGTAGCGAACAAAATGCTTTTTGTGGGGGGAAAATGACCAACATTTAGTTCAAAGGTTCACTTTTGCCAAATTTGCATCTCCCCCCCCCCCCCCCCCACCCCCCACTTTCCCAGTTAAAAGGTCAAAATTGAGGAAAAAAGGTCCACTTTTATGACTTTGGAAAAAACTTGCCACCCCCCCCCAAAAAAAATCCTGGTTATGGGCCGGGCCTGCATACCAAATACTGATCCCAAACATTTATTTTGCTTGTAACAGCAACAAACAAAACACCAAAATGTTTACACATTTTTGATTTTTTTTTATAGACGTTTTAAACCAATTTGAAGGGAAAAGTAATTCTGATATATCTTTCTAATGGTAAAACCGGACTTAAACATGGGTTCCATTTTGCATGTCAAGAAAACAAACAGTCAAATTAGCTATTTTGAGGTAGAATAACCATAAATATGGGTCCCAAATTGGCAAGAGAAGTGAGTCAAGTCACCCGTTGTTTGAAACCCTAAATGTAGATCAGGTTTACAAACCGTCAGCAGCACACACCCATTAAAACTAATTTGAGATTTGGAAGAATATTTTTGTCCATATATAAACTCCTTAAGCTATAACACTTATAAGTTGATCATATGAGTTGACTTGCGTCAAGTTGGTTCACCCTGTGGTGACACATGTGGCGCATTGATACGATTAGTTTTAATTCATTTAAAGGGAATAACAGTGATCTCCGATAAGGGTGATGAAAATTAAAATATGTTAGGAGCAGCTTAGAAGTGAACGATAACTTTAGAATCACCATCAATTATTTTTCACATAAATCTATAAAAAGGCAGAAAATACCAGTGTGAAGAAAAATACACCCCTTCATTTGCGTTGTAGAATTTATAATTCTTAAAACTCATAAAATTACAAATTTAATTCCTGTTTAGATGCTTTTCTAGTCTTATCTTCACAGCGTATTAACACACATAATAAACTATGTACAAAATAGCACAAATTTGATTTGTCATGATTTTTTTCCATTTTTTTAATATGCAAATCACTGCTAGTCCTTTTAACACTTTCCACATGGCTATTGGTTTTACCAAATACAAAACAGATTTTTCAGAAAACTTTCCCAACTTTCAAAGCCTATCTCAAGAATTACTGAACCCAATACTAGGAATGTGTATATTGGTTTTACCAAATACAAAACAGATTTTTCAGGAAACTTTCCCAACTTTCAAAACCTATCTCAAGAATTACTGAACCCAATACTAGGAATGTGTATACATCTTAATGCATTTCTCATGGTGATTCTAAATTTGAATTCAAATTTAAATTTTTAAAAAATTTTGAAAAATTTTGTGCAATATGGGAATGTCGTCTGCAGACGCCTGCCGCATGGAAAGTGTTAAGATATATATATCATGTTAAATTTTCTTATGGTTCTTCTCCTCTTTTTTGCAATCATGGTTTGCTTTTAGATTTGAAATTTTACCACCCTAAGCACTCCTCTTGTTATTGGCTAAACCTGGCGGCAGATTGGTTCGATATGATTGACAAGCTAACAACTGCCATGGGTTCCCCTGATCCTATCTCTGTAGATATACTTGTCTCAGATACTATAGCAGTGCTCATGTACAGATAGGTAATGACCTCCATGAAATGTTATCACCTAAGTCAAGTCACTGCCAAATTTCTATTTGAATTAAATCAAAGTTCAGTGTGTTAATCAGTTTGACGTTTCTTGTCGATTAATCAATATCCGATGCAAATAATTAAATTTACAATTAAACTGTTTTCGTTAGCCCAATTAGCATGATTTTGTGATGATCTGAACCGGTGGGGGGGGGGGGGGCACTGACATTGGAAAAGGGTATAGGTTTGTGCCGCGATGAAGACCCCCCTTTTCACCCTCTGCTGCTAGCTCTTATGACCCCTTTTGAGCCTGCATCAGTTCTTAAGACCCCAAACCTAGTCCCAACTGACACTTTTGGAAACCCCAATAAGGATACCTGAGATTTACTAAAGGATGAGTACAATAAATGTAAATATTATAGTAAAACGAGAAATCCATTCCTACATAAAGTGGGGGAATCCAAAAGTTAAAAAATACTCACTGTTAAATGTCAGAACTGAAAAAGCAAGGACATTCACAGACTCATAACTCAAACCTACATTTTCCTCTATACTGGAACTGACTCCCGGTGGGGTGGGGGGTACTCAGATTTGGTTTGGTCGGGGGGGGGGGGGGGGGGGGTGCCGCTGGAGATTCAAAACCCCTACCCATTTCTAAGGATGATTTTGGGGAAATCGGTACCCATTTTTAGGGGTTTTGCTTCATTTTAGACCACATTTTCGCAAATTATCGGGAAAAAAAACCCTAATTTTTGCAAATGTTCACGAAAATAAACCCATGTCTAAGGATTTTTCAGTTGAAAAGCCTACCCATGGCTAAGGATGTCTCATGAAAAAACGACCCACTGGAGCGGCACGTCCCCGTATGCCTTACATACGTGAGTACCCCCCCCCCCCAGGAACTGACTACCTACCAGTGAATGAATGGTATAGCACCTATTCTTGCGTCTTTCTTTCTGCCTTTTTTGATTGAGATGAGCTTAATTAATTGTTATTGGGCTACCTCTTTTTACAATAGCTACCACTTACCAGTACTTCGGACATTGTTTTTTTTTGAAAACTTGTGTTTATGTACAAGCAATGCTACCTTTGAACTGAACCTAAAATTAGACACTACTTGAGTACACTGATACGTATGATTACATATGTAGTAACAATCATTTTGTAGTTATAGTACTACTACTAGGTGACGAAAAAAAACCATCCCTGTTCTATGGGGAAACAGACCTCTCAGGTAGGGTTGGTCGCTTCAGCTTTTGGTTGTTTTTTCCAACATTTTGGGAATTTTTGGTGAATTTTCAACAACTTTTGAATTGGCGACAAAAAAAACACAAAAAAATCACAAAATTAACACACACAAATCAACAAATTGTGATTTTCATTGAAAAGTTCTTAAAATTCTTAATAAAAATACATTAAAACGGCTTGTAATAAAGGGTATATTTAAGCCCCAAATATGCTAATTTTTCGTAAAAAAGGGTAGTTTTTACACTAAAAGAATGTGAAAATGGGTGTTTCAGTTTAATTCCTTTACAAACAAGCATTGTACCTGAAGGTTTCAATAGTGGTGATAGTACTGATACCGAGTGGTTAATCAACGCTTTGAAAATCAACTGCCAAGTGAAGTAAAATCACACAGTCAATTGTTAGAATGAGCAGGTGCTCACTATAAAGAAAACACCAACATTTGAAACTAATGCTATTTCAAAGTTGTAATTCAGCTTCATGATTTCCTCAAATAATCATAGAGTGCAGCTAGAACAAAATGTCAGCTGCTAGTGTGCATTGGAATAAAGGAAAGTGAAATCTCATTGATATTGTATAAAAAGGCCAAAGGGGAAATGTTGTACAGACCCAACCACTGCCCAACCTACCCAGAAATGTATATATTTCATTTATTTATTTATTGGATGTTGTTATTGTTGCTGATCTTTTTTACCTTTGAACAAAATCGAATCGAACAAAAATTGTGATAAACAAATAGAAATTTGTTAGATATCTGAACATTTTGAAAAAAATGTGATGAAAATTTTTCAACAAGCAAACAGGGATAAGAAAAAAACCAGACTCTACTTTAACAGTCCATCTGCGCTTACAATATTTTCCATTGCCTAATGGTATACATCGATACAGTGTTATTGAAGCAGAAGACAGCCCATTGCCAGGTGTTCTCAGCTATAAAATATATATATTGAATAACATTTCTCACATGATATTGCATTATTATTATACAATCAAATACATTGGAAAGTTTATGATGTATGCATATTAATTTTACATGCACGTTTTTTGTCACGTTTTATAGACTTGTTTATGCACTTATCAATTGCAAGCCCGGCCCGTGGGGACCCGGGGTATGGCGGGGACCATGCGGGGACCGTACACGAGTGTACACAAAATGATGCCCGGCTATGCGGGGGAGTGTACGCAGACGTACAAACTGTGCCCCCGCTACACGCCCCGGGTAGAGGGGACGTACGCTAAGGTACACAAAGGTACACCCCGGGTGCTTGCTATAAATAAGCAAGAGATGTGATGCCCTTGACGGAAAAGCTCATAACACATAGGGAACACATAGAAATGCATTCCGTGATGGTTGCAGAAAGAAATAAGCGACCTTTGGACTGTAGCTGGGTGAATACTTTGTCCTGGGAAATGGGTGGCCGGGACTGTACACTTTGTCCCGGCCAAGGGGGGCCGGGACTGTAGCGGGGATGTACAACAAATTGTGCCTGGCCCTGCAGGGACCGTACGCGATTGTACCCGGGACGTCACATGGGCAATGTGTACGTCCTGGCCCTAATCCCCGCTATCCCGGGTCCCCCGAGGCTGGGGATGCAATTGATAAGTGCATTACAAATTGTTCATCATAACCAATTGGAAAAATGTGCACCATGACTTAGCTGATATTTAAATATTTAACCCTAGTATGATTTATTCCATGATTTTTTGTCCTGGACTCCCTAGTAGTTAGCATAGATGGGTGTAAAACTCAAAATCAATAAGTTCAAATTACCATTTTCTAAGAGTGTATAGAGTATTTGGTAATATTTCTAACTTATAAACAACTGACTTTATGAAGAAGACAATTTGCAAAGTCCCTTGGAACTAGTATTGAAGGGCAAAAACCCACCAATTCTGATTAAGATTGAAATAAAATGACATAAAACTCACCCACTCCATCATTTGCTGTTCTAGCTGGCTTAATCCATATATCATTATCCCTAGCAGTACCACCATAATTCACCTGTGCTCCTGCCCAATTAGTCCTTACAGGCCTTTTGAAATAGTAATATGTCCCAAACAGCAGGATGCATGTGAAAATCTTCAGGCAAGACGATGCTATTTTGAATTTCCGTAATGTCACAGCCATTGTCGTACCTGGAAACTCTTAGAGGGATTACACACTTTATTGGCGTGCTGCTTAGCCTGCTTTGTGTGGAAACAGCACATATAGCGTTTTAAAACTGCTTTAAATATAACTGACTCGGTATGCTCTGGTATCCTTTGGTGGTGGTTCTGAAGTTCTGAAGTTTCTGACTTCTCTCCTCGGATATGTGACAACACCTGAGTTCAAAACCAAATAAAGTAACATGCATCAGATGGATGGGTACAAAGTTATTCAGTTAGAGCAAGTAGTACTATATAACCATGCTCGATCATAATCATATGCTTATATACTTTTAATAAATGATATAATAATCCTAATTTCATCCATGTGATAGTTATTATGGTGTTTGGCCTGACCTTAGCCATGTGATCTGTTGGGGGGGGGGGGGGGGGGGGGGGGTGGTATAATGTTGGTTGATAGTAACTGTCATCATTGTAAAAATAGCCCAAAATGGTTAGGCCTAGACAAATTTACTAACAGAACTGAATGACACAATTACTTCATACATTCATTTCAGTCTAAACTCCATCTTGAGGACATATATCCTTTGCTAAGAGTATGATTCATTGAATTATAATATATGTATTTTCATTCTTTGAGGATCCATGTTAAGGGTAGTTATGGAGAGTGGATTCACACAGATGATTACAACTTTTATACATGATAGCCCCTTCCTCGGGCATTTTCATTATATGCTGTATTGCCCATTCCTAGCAATCGTAAACCTAAATAACCTACCCTTTGACATAATAAGTGTAGATGGGAAACACTCTTAATAAAGCGCTACTTATGCATATGGGCATTGAGTCATACATAACCTTTTATTTATCATACTTCTAATTGAATCCAAAGTAAAGTTTGACAAACCAGCAGGAAAGTCAATTTGTCTAGAATGGTGACTTTTTGCCCTTTTTAAAAACTACTTATTTCTATTATTATACCATATAAGCCATCAGCCTAAATTAGTGCTGTTATCGAGATCTTTTTTTCATGACGACATGTTGCTATTTTAGAATCTCGATATCGACATGATGTCGACATATTATGATCCAAATACCAAGCGGATTGTCCCCGCAAATTAATGTCCGCGATAGTATAGAATATTACCGCAGATCAAAAATATCGCCAAGTCTATATGCGAAGTGGTGAGGGGGGAACTAGCGTAGGCCTAATTACTTTTAACGATTTGCTATCGTTGGATATTTGGTTTTTCACAACTCTTGCCGATTGTCATTTATAAAAATCACTTTGCCGATTATTTTTTTTCTCAAATCATTACGGATGATTTAATTATATCGACATCCCAAAGTTGATATCGACATGTCGGGATAATAGCCGATATCGTCATAATGTCGACATCGTCCATGTCGATGACAGCCCTAGCCTAAATATATAATGCTAATATCTGTATTCTTAGTCAAATGGTGCTGGATAAGATTCAAATAACTTAAGGTTCAAAGGTGGTTTTCCAATTACATGTGACTGATATCACTGGTCACTGGTCTTCAGTAAAAACATCTCATTTCAAGTTGAACAGATGCAAATTTATTCAGGTCTTTTCTCAGATTTATTTATTCATCTTTTATTTACACACATTTTAATGTGGTGGTCTATAATTGCTGACAATGCCATTTCTAAAGTTTCTATGCAACAGAAAGTGTAAACAAACAAAGAAATAAACAATGGCATCATTAAAGGGGTACACAATAATTATTTATATATTATTTACTTCAGAATTCAAGGTAAACATTTATAATGGTCATTTTTGCTGATGGTACTCACAAAAACACAGCAAAACTTGAATATAACAATGTTTAAAGATTTTGTAATATTATCCAAATTTATTGAAACTTGTCTTTAAAATGTTGTCTATTTAATATTGTACGCTTCATTTGATGCAGTGTAAATCGGTTCTAGACTAATTGCACCTGAGTCCTGATTGGTCAATAGTGAAATCATCACATATGCATGCATAGCGTGACACTGTTTAGGTGGAATACTTTCATGTTCCTAGGAAAGATATTTGAATAGATGTCTTGTTGTACAAAGAGGCCAGACTGATTTTTCTGAATCCTTACAGGTGCAGTGCCAGTCACGACCTTTGACCTCTATGCGGGGATAGCACTGGATCAAAAAATGTGAGAGGTCCTATGAAATTTTTCAGGACCCTGTAGGACTTCAAAAAACAAATTTAAGGGGTCCCCAAGAAATTGAGGGGTCCTGAAGTTTGGGTATTTGAAAATGGTCGAAACTGATACAGCTGCGAACACAGATACGCAGACTGCGCATTCAGTGCGCACGGCTAAGTTAGCATGTGTAATTCATATATGTCATGACCATGTCATATTACTAAATCAGTAGAAGATACTGATAGAATATATTATATAAAAATCATTGAAACTTTCGCGGAAGCAATTTGCCAGCGATTTAAAAATGTTTGATTTTTAATTTTAATTTTTTCATACAGTTTTAATGCATTTATATTATATTGTATTAAGCAAAGGATGGATATGTAAATTACAGAATTTCCTTAAAGGTATATTATGTGATCTTTCCATGGAACGCCCTCAACATCAACAAAAAAATTGAAAGCAGATTTTTAATTACTTCAAAATCATGGTTTTAGAGTGAAAATAAACTGTCCGATATCCGACAACTTATTTTATTCTAGTCTAAATTCACTCTAAAACCATGATTTTGAGGTACCGTATTATCCCTATTAAGCGCCCAGGGCGGTTAGCAAAGTCATCTTGGGTGGCTGCTTATTATGTTACCTTTTTTAAACTCATTTATCGTACTAAATAAAATGTACAAGTGGTCATTTGAAGATACTGGCCATTTCATGGTCATTTGAGGAGGCTGACCATTTCATGTACTAAATGAAATATATGTACAAGTGGTGATTTGAGGATGCTGACCATTTGAAAAGGTGGGCGCTTATAAGGGATTGTTTGTTGGTAGTCATTGAGAAAAACAGGGGTGGGCGCTTATAAGGTCTTGGGCGCTTAATAGGGATAATACGGTAATTAGGAATCGTATCGCTCTGTTACTTGGAATGTATGTACGATTTATGATCAGAAATGTAAATCTGCAAGAAAATCTCTTTTCTAAAAAAAATCATGAATAGAGGGCGCTCTCTGGAAAAGATCACATAATATGCCTTTAAAGGAGCATTGAGAGATACCTATGGGAGTGCGCATCAATTATTCTGGAAATCAGTTTTTTTGCATCAAAGTAATACTTAGGCATCATATACTAGCTATCATCTGAAACAGTTTACCAACATTCGCCATTTATCACATAAAATTTCATGATTTTCTTAGTTTCGATATGATCATATCGTATGATCATATCGTATGATCATATCGAAACTAGGTGCTGATTTCCGAAGTTATGCTATCGTTTTACTTACGGACTTTCGCAATCTCAACCTCGATGTGCCGTTATTTGCTTATTTGGCATGAAGGCGATGTCGGAATTGTATCAGGACATTTTGGATTTGGGCTATGTTGATGATTATCTTTACGTTATTTGCTCATTTAGTATATCGATACATCTCTCAATGCCCCTTTAACGTTTCCATTTCCATACACTGCAAATTTAAGGGGTCCCTTCATTTTTGATAGGGACCCGCAAGTCTTTCCAATTTGAAACCTGACGCCTCAGTCTCACTACAAGAAAATGAGAGGTCCAGGACACTTTACATTACACCTACCAGTGGCGTAGCTCATGGGGGGGGGGGGGAAGGGGGCAGTTGCAACCCCCCCTGACAGATTTGTTTGTGCCCCCGCCCCACTCTCCGGATGTAGTGCTTATAATGCGTTATAACCATTTAAAAATGCTAATTTTTCGCCGGATTTTTATAAATAAAGGAAAATTTTATAGGAAAAACTGATTAAAACCTGGAGTATTATATTGACCATTATTTGTTGACAGTGCTTTTTTTTTGGACTGTTTGATTTTTTAACTTAGTGATTTTTTTTAACGTGCGACATTTTTTGACCTAAACCCCCGAGCGAGGCTCCCCCCTCACTTACGTGAAATTCACGAGGTGATTGACTGGGGAAAAAATTGGCTACGCCACTGACACCTACAAAGTGTTCGAACACTTTTTCTAACATTGTAAGTCTGTATTGGAAAGTTCTACATGAGACCTATATCACTAGGCCTTTTTCAATGTCACCCGGTCTAAGAATGTCACATGCATAAGGCACCACATTAGGCCATGGAATTTGAGTTACGTTACCTTCACAGTTTCCAATCCATTTCACTCATAGGATGCTAGAGGCCTAGATTTGGCCACTTTTCATCAGACTCGGCTTTGCACAACACCACTCTGATTTGTTCAGTGCGTTTATATAATACAAATCAAGACTCGCGCCACTTCACTGAAGTACTAATATGCTGCAGTCACACTGAATAAGCGAATCGAATGTTTCACAGACCATGGTTTCACTAGCCATGCATTGCATGCAAGCTAAATGCAACAAATCGGGCCGCTGTTTAAATTGTATAAGAGTGCAGTAAATCAATTGAATCTTCTGCACTACTACTAAAGGTATTAGTGCTTGCTGCTAGTTCAAGTTCACTGATAGAAATAATATACTGCACTGCACACGTCACGCGGCCGGGCAACCAAAACACATAAACGTCTCTCTGCCCATTAGTACATGTAGTGCATCCTACTACATTAAGCACTGGCATGAAGCTTGCCTCGCTGGAGACTTTAATTGACCCCATAATACAAACTTTTTCAAGTTCATGTACGGTGTCAAACATTCGCGTTAGTATTCTGTGTGGAGTGCAGACTCCAGAGGGCCTAAAACACTGAATCTACCAGTGCAGACCATCTGACCCTGAACTCGATAAAAATAATTATACCTTTATTTGTCTCAATGCTGAATCGGAGCTGGATATTATAGCTGTGAGGGATCCACTGCGGGTGCTTCAATCTGAGTTATGCTAGGGCTAATGTGCTCAATAAAAGTAACCAAGGTGAAGAAATGTCCTCTCTTATTTGAAATTGTACGGTTATTAAGTTTGGTTGAATTTCAAAAAAACTGTGCAAAAACTAAAACAAATCAAATACGATTCTGCTCGTTCGACAGAAATAGCATTGTGCCTATACTGTATGCTATCTACTGCTGATAGCATTTGGTCAATTTTAGCTATACCGCTGATTGCATGTGGCTCTTTGTTCTTCTTGTTATATAGAATCTGTTGATCAGATTGGCCTTCAGATAGCATATAGTCTACTTTCTACTGTTGATACCCGGTGCTGATATTATTGGGTCTAGGCCTTCTTGCCATTAGCCTACTCACCACGATACTATCATCTGGTCATTTCTCAGCTATCTACTGCTGATAGCGTTTGATCTTCTTGCTATCTTATTATTGAGTATTATAGCATTGGAACTACTTGCTACTGCCGATAAGTTTTGGATAGGCCTATACTTGCTATCTATTGACGATTAAATTGTTCAACTTCAGGTTCCGCCATGCCAGAAGGTGTGGCGTAGGGGAATATGGGGCAACTGGTCTTATGGGGCAACTGGTCCGAAATGAAGGATTTTGTAATTGTATGGGCATACTGCTTTCTTTTGAACAGTACGATTTATTGAAACTTGACATACCGGTATATCCTTACCTTCTAAGTTCTACATTCCAAAAGATTTGCAACTTTATGGTACCGTATTTACACATGTCATATTCTCCAGATCTTTGAAGACACCTCCTTAAGTGACTTATTGAAAATTCACAGATAGTATGGGCGATTTATGAAAATGGGTTTAGATCATGTTTAATTGTACTTTATATGATTAATAGCCTATGCAACAGTAAATATATACATGCAATACAGTCATTAAGATGCTAATGCATATTGCATTTGATGGGTGCTATATCGTAGTGTGCTGCTCAGCGACTTTTCGAAAATAGTATGATTAAAACCATAGGTTGTGCGGGAGGTTGTGGTTCACGACCGTAACATGGCGCATGTTGCTAAATTGGACATTGGTAGTTTGGATTTGCGATCAAAATTATCATTTAAAAAATGCTTCAAATGAAATCATTATCACGGGTATTCATTTGGTAGAGTTATTAGTTTATGAATTTGCAAATAACAAAGTATTCGCCCAAAAAACTTTGCCCACTATCCAGGAAAAACAACAACTTTGCCCACCAACCAGGAAGAAAAAAAAGATGACCCACTGCTGAGTAAAACAAAAAAAATGTCTCGCCCAACTCAATGGTAAGAAAAACAATAAAACCTCCCTGAAAATCAAGTGGTGCGTCCCTTAAGACTTTCCACGCGGCTGGAGACGACATTCCAAAAAAATCACAAAATGATTCAAAAATATTGTATTTAATTTCATCACCATATTTGGATTCACCATGAGAAATGCATTAAAATAAGTATCAACATGCCTAGCAATTGGCTCAGGAATCCTTGAGATAGACATTAAAAGATGGGAAAGGTTTCTGAAAAATCTGTTTTGTAGGGTACCCGTTTTGTAAATGGTAAAACTAATAGCCGCGTGGAAAGTGTTAAGATGGGTTATTTTTGCAATTTCGGCATTTTTAAAAAAAAAATTATAACGTTCTCCGAAAATTTTGGGCAAAAAAAGTGTTGGCACTTTTTGGTCTATAAATTAAAAAAAAAAAAAAAAAATATTAAAAAAGGCTTCCTAGGGAATTTTATTAGAATTATAATGAAACTAGTATGACAACATTTGATAAAATATATTTTTAGTTTTTCCAAACCTAAAATGGGTCAAAAAACGTGTTTTTTATAATTTTCTCCAAAATGGTCAATTTCATGATCATGGTTGGATTCATTGAACCCTTTTCGTTAAGAAAATGTAAACTTTTATATTATATTAAATGAATAATGAAGGAGTTACAACAGTTTTACGGAGGCTATGCTAAGGGTCCACACCTCCCTTTAAGGGGTGATGAGGGGTGAACTCGCAGGCAACTAAAAATAAATTTTGTCAAATTTTGTCGTTCTAGATTTATTATAATCTTAATAACTTTCTCAATGAGGGTTTTTTGTTTTGAATATCTGATTTATTTTTTTGAATTATTGACATATGCCAAAATATGCCAAAATTGTGATTTTTTTTAAACCTCCAAAATCATATTTTGGGTCAAAAACAACAACAAAAAAACCACTTTTTAATGTAACAACTAAGAAATGTTCCAGGAGACATGTCTTACGATGAATTTGGTAAAATTTCAGCATATTTTGGCATAATTCTGTTATACCCTACACACCAACATCGGTAGTATGTGTCGTTCTTAAAAATCATGCACTAGTGAATACCTCTGTGAAGGGTATAACAGAATTACTCCACTTTTTGAATTTTGTGAATGCTGGGTCAGAGAATCCATTTTTGGCGTCAATTTTGACCAAAACTTTTTTGGTTGAGAAAATCACAAAAATACACTTTTGTGACCAAATTTATTTGGGACAAGCTAATACCAACAACATTATTTTTGAGTAAAAAATGCCAAAATTATACTATTAAGACACTAATCTAGTGCCAATTTTCTCATTTTTTCTTCTAAAGCTGTATTTTGTTGAAGTTTTGACCAAAAAGTGCCAACATGTGATTTTTTTTCTGGTTTTTTTCCATTTTTTCTCACTTTTGTTACCTTTTTATCAACATCATCTGCTCAAGGAAGTTTTTGATGGGATTTGTTGAATTTATTGAGTGCTGTAATTTTTGAACTATTAATCAAATGCATATAAAAGTATACATTTTTGGAAAGGATTTGGGTCAGAGAATCAATTTTGACCAAAAACGTTGGGACAAGCTAACAAAATTATTTTTGAATAAAATATGCCCAAAATTGCTTGATCATACTATTGAGACACTGAAAATGCAAAAATTGGGATTTGTTTAACCTCCAAAATCACATTTTGGGTCAAACAAAATATGGGCATAATTCTGTTATACCCTACACACCAACATCGGTAGTATGTGTCGTTCTTAAAAATCATGCACTAGTTAAAACCTCTGTGAAGGGTATAATAGAATTACTCCCAATTATTATTTGGCGGGGGGACAAGAGAACATTTGTTGGTTCGCGCACAAAATGCAAAAAGCATGAAAATGTAAGTTTAATGTATGTAAATTAAGTTCAAATGTTCGATGATTTGGGGTTCCAAAGGGGGTACAGGGCATGAGCTGACCGAGTCGGAGAGGGAGGGGGGGGGGGGGTGTGGGTTTGTGTGGGAGTGGGAAAGGTCGTGACTGATGGTAATTACGTTTGACGTCTTACGTTGCGCTCTTGATAATTTTAATAATGGTATTTTCTTTTTCGTGTTAATCTATACGCAGCTGAACTTGATTCTGAAATTATTCGCATTGAAATTTGATATAGAGGGCCTATTCAGCGATCTAGAATAGAATATGTATTACCCGCCATGGTATAACATAATAATTAGTATGATACAAAATCATAGATCAACTCACGTTCTGTAGTTTCTTGTCAACAATCACATGTAGGCCTATATTAAGGCATTTTCCAAGTATATCCAAACATACAAAGTGCGTATAATTCCTTGTTATCGGCGATGTTTTTTACACAAATCTTACAGTATTTAAAACTGTCATTGACATGCAATAGGCTTCTTGACTTGAGCATTGCTTTTGGTAATACACTCTATTCGAGGTTGTAAATAGATCTCAAAATTGGTACCACCTTGCTCAATACATTGATGCAAACTGTTACATCTGACTGACTCCAAAATACCATGGTCGGATCAATACGACTAAAGATTATGCTAAATTCGTTTATATCAATTTTTAAATCAGTTAAATCCATGTGTGTACCACCTAAAGTATTTCATGGTTTGCTAACTTCAAGGAGGTTGTATATTACGTCATGGGGTACTAAGGCCAAAAAAAAAAAATTGTTATATTGGCGTAACGGGCTGAACAAAAATAGGGTAGGTAGGTAGGGATTTTTTTTTTTTTTTTTTTTTTTTTTTTTTTTTTAGCAGCTGTTTTTGAACAATGTTAACCGAGTTTAAACATTCCCTATTGTTTGTTAGAAGTACCGTCGTACTTCGTTCGAGAAAAAACATTTATTTTTTTCATTTTTTTATTTTTTAGGGTCGGTCGGTTGGGTTTTTTTTTTTTTTTTCACTGAAAAAAAAGAAGAAAAGTGTAGGGTCGGGCGTATTTTTAGGGTCGGGCGGGTTACGCCAATATAACCATTTTTTTTTGTTGGCCTAAGCGCCAGACCAACATTATATATAGTCTCTTGCAACGTTTAGCGATGTCAAAATTAGTATAAGGGACACCTTCATATTATTACTAGATCAATTGTGCAATTTTGTTTATATAACTTACAAATTATCATCTTTATTTATTTGTACCGTTACCATGGTTACGGTGTATCAACATGTATGAAAGATAAAACACTCATAGTAGACCATCAGCAATAATAATGGTCGCCGGCGCGCCTCTTTTGCAGGCTTGGCCTGCGGCCTCGCCTGCAAAAGAGGCTTGCCGGGCGCCCATTATTATTGCTGATGGTCTACTACTCGTCCTTTATCTAATACATCCACGGTAGGTCACGGTATACAGTCATCAACAAAAGTAATTATACATGTAATAAATTGGCTTCTCTAAAAATATGTCCTACCTAAAACTATTAATTAATAAAGTTGTTGAAAAAATTATCTTCTTTAATATGATATATTGCGCGCTAAGGGTGATCATTGAGAAATTGACACTCCTAAATGTAAAAAGTCCGATTTTCATTTTCACATTTCTACACGCGTACTACATGTCATACTCTCCCGTGTTGAAAAGTAAAATGTGAAAATGAAATTGTGACTTTACCTAACATTTTGAATTGTAACCTGTTCAATATTCAAACTTTCCTAGCGTGCAATACCTCATAAAAGAAGACATATTTGTCAACAACTTTATATTTAATATTTCTAGGTAGGATATAATATTTCAGAGTTAAAAGCCATATTACCTGTATAGTTACTTTTTTTGATGACTGTAATATAAAGTTTTCCTTTCTGGCCTGTTTCAGGATCGAATTAGGGCCTATTGATTTATTCTGGAACAGCCCTAAACTTTTAATGAGGTGACACATTTGCTGAAACCGATTTTAGTGTCAAAAAAACATGACTCGATATCGAAATGTCAATTAAATATGAAATATATCACATTCTTTCTAGTTCTTAGACATTTTGGCTCTAATACCACTATTTCTGCTATTGAACAGTGGCGTTGCCAGAGGGGGTGGGGGCGACCGCCCCCTATAGACGTCGTGTCGGTTAAGATTGGCACTGTCGGTTCATTTGATTGACCAAAGGAATCATAGAATTAATGGACAAAAGTACACAGATGAAAAATGTCCGCGAGCTATGCACGCGCTATGCACGCATTTATTGACTCACATAAATCTTGCCGGTTAATTTTAATTTCTCGCCCCCCCCCCCTCCCCCCAATATGAATAACCTAGCATAGGCTAGCTACGCCACTGCTATTAAATGATTACAATACGATACGAAATTGGTTTAGAATGGTTTAAAATCTCGGTATTATGAATTACATCTGTATTATATTTTAAATGGTGTCTGCAAATATATTTGCAATGACGAAGTTTTTTATTCACTGCCTTTTGTGTATGTTAACCGTTGGGTCATCATTGTCATATTGACTAACTTCCCCTGTGACATGAAAAGCTGGCTAAATGTCAAGATGGTTTATTATAAGTACTAAATGATGATTATATGAAGTAAATAAAATCTTTATAGAAAGGGGTTTATAATATAGACAAATGTATGGGGCATCTGAATATCACAACCATGTAATGGGCCCCTCACATGTATCCGTGTGAGCTTATATAAAAAACAACAGAGTCCAACACGGTGAACAATCAGCAAAAAATGTCAACGGCCGCATTGACTTTTTTTTGTCACCGGGTTCATACCGTTCTACCGGCCTGGAACCGGCCTGGAACCGGGCTGCTCAAGCTCGCCGCTTCACTCACATGCCGGGAATCCAGGCTCTGTATTACTGTGTGAGCTGGCCGGCCGGCCCCTTACCGTGTGACAAATTGGTGCAGACGGCAGCACACGGTGAGGCACGCCCCCCCCCCCCACCCAAATGATTTTCGGAGGAAAAAAGAAAGGGGAAAGGAAGGGGAAAGGAAGAAAAGAGACAGGAAGGGAAGAGAAAGGAAAGGAGGGGAACGAAAGGAAGAAAGTGGAAAGAAAGAATTGTTAAATGATCGTGTTTATTTCGGATCGGGAATCATTAGGCGCGTTCGGGGGTGGGGGTCGCTATGTTAGCATAGGTTCTATTTGCTATCTATTGATAATAGTATTGGGTTTACCTGCTGCTGTCTACTGCTGATATCATCTACTTGCTATCTACTGCTAATTAGACAAACTGCTGTCTATTGCTTCTAACATCTGATACACTTGCTTTCTACTGCTGATAGTTATATTTAATCGCTCAATCTCCTGATGAAAGCATTGTACTTACTACCACTGACAGCATTATATCCCTCTATTATCCTATGTTGATTTCTTTATGCCTCCTGGTTATCATCTCGTGCTGATAGAATCTGTCTATTTGTTTACTGCTGAAAACATAAATCTATTATTTGCTATCTACAGGGCGAGTCAAAAAAAAGTTTACTCAACTTCAGCGATTTTTTTAGAAAAAAGTATTCGTTTGTTTTCAAACCAATTTACTACGGTATAAAGACAAATCAATTAGCTTTAATATGAATTTTATCTGGTTTAGATTGGTTGAGGGAAACTTATTTTACGCTGTTTTGAATAAAAGTAACCAATTTAACATCCGAACACGCTTCCAGATCTTGACCATTATATTTCATAAGATACGACCAATAACAAATGAGACCTGTCATCACAAAATGAGAGTTAAGTCGAAAAATTAGATTCTGAGGTTTATCCAGATTCAGAATGCCCAGGAAACAAGCTTTAAAATGATATGCAACATGTCATAATTCCTCAATGTATTCCTGATCAAAAATCAAATTGAAAGACAAAAAATCCTTTGTTTTGTATTGTTTTTTGGCATGTTCATTAGACCATATCTCCTAATGCACACTTGCGACTTAACGCTCATTTTGTGGTGACAGGTCTCAAATTACAATACCGACAGCGAAAGGATCAATTCCTTTGTTATGAAATGATTAAAGTGTGGTAATTGTGTCATAAATAGGCCTTAAAGCTGTCTATTGTTTTAATCTATTAGGAGACAATTTTGAACAAGTCTATTGTTTACTTACTTCGTTTAATAAACAAGATGTGTAATGCTTTACATCATAATCCTAGTAAACATTATTAAGCTCGTTAAGCTTGAAATTAAAAACCGTGTTTTTGGTGAAAAAACAGCTCCTGTACAGAAATAGTCATAGTTACTTAACGGTATCATCAAATAGCGTGATTTTTTCCCAGATGGTAGCAAAGAAATGGCGCAATCTTTTAAAGTTTTGTTTGCCTTGATTTTGTGGTCAGAAATTTTGTTGTTGATTTTTTTCAATTAGGGTAAACTTTTTTTTGACTCACCCTGTACAACGGATGACAATGACATGCTTTATCTACTGGTGCAGTGAATTCACACTCCACACTACTCATGATGGTTTTAATATTTCTCGTATTGAGGTGAGTGAAACCTTTCAGGAAGTGAAACCTTTCAGGAAAGGTACGGGTATCTGTCTGCATGTGATATGACAATAAAGGTTATCCATGTAGCCATGCGCAACAAGGGAATCGCACCAGGACTATTCTACATTCAATAGGAGTTCCGATTCCTGGCCCAATTTTAAACTTGATGTTTTCTATTCTACATGAAGGGTCATCCTTAAAATATTCATATTCCAAAGTTTGAGTTGCATAACTCCAATGGTTCTTATTTTAGAAGCACATGACATGAAATTTGACCATTCAGTCACACACAAACTAACCGGGGGGGGGGGGGGGGGGGACCCATCGACCCATTGTTCAAATGCAAATAAATACTGACATTTGGGGGTGGGGGGGGGGGGGGGGGAAACAGCATTCTGTACATACTTTTCTGCTTTTTTGTGTCTTGTTCAAGGGAAAAACAAAAACCAAAAAGATGGAAAAAAGCCTGACCACCCGATCCAACCTGAGAGTTCTGTTTGCCGTAGATCAGGCTTTTCTCCCATCGCCTAAGGGAGATTTTAAGTGCATTCACACTGACAACATTAAACTCAAACTTTCACATGTATGGGGATGCTTTTCTAAAAAGCAAGTCATCTGTTTTCAATGATGTCACCACTGCATCTATTCAATCGCATTTATAATCACTGTCATAATGCTACGGACAAAATTCAAGCTATTTCACACACTGTTTTTTTCTTGTTTTTTTGTGGTGCTGCATCCAGATGCATGAAATGCGTGAACAACTATACATGCATGCGGATGATTTTCACAATTGTCGCCCGGTCATTTTTTGAAACAACTGGTACTCACTTCTGGGTTTACCGATGTATGCATGCATTGGTGGAATTATGGCCATAGCATTATCAAGCTGACCATTGATAACAACAATTTGATATCCTACATGGAAAACAATATTGACCAATTAATATCAGGGAATTGGTCAAATATCATGAAATATGGGCCTCCAGAAATGTCATGACCATACATCATGCATACCAATACCACACCATGTGCCAGTTATTTCAATTTTGATACCTATGTCTTTCAATAGTAATTGTATACATTCTTTAAAACAAAAGTACTTGGAAATAATTTTGTGTGTTAATTTCTTTATTTACAAAACATTTGTACAGCAGAGGCACACACATTTAAGGCCAAGTAAAACAAAACAATAGTTGATCGTCCCCGCCCGCTTCCTTTTTTCGTGCCGCATTGATTTTTATTTTTTTATTTTTTATATATTTTTTTTATAGTAAAACTTTTCGAAAAATTGCATGTAAAACTATTAAATGTTTAAGTTGCTCCAGTAAAACATTATTAAAACTGTATCTGTTCATTAAATAAATGCATATGGCTCATTCCATGAAGTTGGGGCATTTGTTAAAATAGCAGAATTTGGTACTTTAGGCAGCTTATAAACTGTTTTACTCTATGTGTATATCAAAAAAATTAGTGTCCAAAAACAGTACTAGGTTATAGTATTGAGCCATGAAAAAAAAAAAAATTGACCCTTCCTTGAAGAAGAAAAAAATAAAAGATTAGGTGGTGTCCAAGACCATTTTTGCTAAAAAACGTGACATGGAAAACACAACAATTAATATGAGTTTTATGTAAGCAAAACTATCATAGAATTGCTTGGAAATCGATTTGATTAATAAAAGATACATGTATTCATAGTTTACTGACCAAAACACCTCGTCACGCTGGACTGATTTTTCACCCAAGCAACATGAAAATTGCCTTTCCGATGCTACGCACGGTGTCCACAAAATATACACGTGTAGCATCGGGAGTTTTCATTGCTGAATGGGGGTAGTTCTCTATCATACATTTTTAAATTATTTTCCAAAATTAAGAGCATTTATCAATTGAAAACTATTGCAAATGAGAATAAATTTCATGAAGACCATTCCATATATTCATGAAAAAGTATACCATGCCGTGTGCATGGTGTCCTAACCATAAAATGTAGCATTGTGATAAACATCCTATGCAATTTGTGGGAATCCCCCCCTGGAGATAAATAAAACATTCCATATTTCTTTTTGTAAGGATAGAGGTCAATAGCTATCAGGTTTGTTTGGAATTTGCCACACGTGGGCTAGTTTTATCAAGGTTTCAGTCGCTGGTGTCCCGTTGTAGCATCGGGACTTTTATGTAGCATCAAAATGTAAACATTGGATAGTTTTGTGAATGGTAAGTGCGATTGTAATTATTTCTTAATGTTGCTTGTATGTATGTATTTATTAATGCATTTTTATTGAAAGGGAAACACTGAATCAGAATTTCTTTTCATGTTATGGTATTAATTTTGAGTCACGGACGCCATAATAATTTGGCGTCCATGTAGCATCGGGCATAGCATGGGCAATATTTTGCATTGGGTATCGTTATAGTTCGTTGAAATTGTATTTTTTTTGTAGAATCACATCATTAATAAACTTTGAAGTTAATAATGAATTAGTTTTTGCTCTTTTAATGCTAATAATATAGCTTACCAATACGATGCTACATGGACACCATGTCCATGTAGCATTTCATAAAATTTGCCTAATTAGACTAAAACAATTACCCCATTCGAAATTATCCATCACCCAAAACATTCAAAACATTGCCTACATTTTACTACACTTTACAGAAAAAAGGCATATTATGAGAGATGTATATCTTATGAAATATATTAATACACAATGCTACATGGACACCATTTCCATTAGCATTTCACTGAATTCACAATAAACATTCCCTTATTTTAGTTTTATTTACTATAAATAAAACAAATAATTGTAAATCATTTAAGTTCTCTATCCTTTGCTATTCTTTTTCATGTTAAATGAATAATAAATAAAATACTCCAGCATGATTTTAATATAACTATTTTCCTGCAACACAAAAAGTGCAACATGAATAAATAATCTACTCCAATATCAATACACAATGTTCCATGAAGATACTAAGCCATAGGGTTTATTTTGTTTTGCTTTGCAGGTTCTTGACATTAATTCAGAAGACAGTTCTATCGTCCTGGAATTTATGGAGATGAAGACAAGGAACCCATCATTTTCAAAAACTAGTACCTTTCCAAAGAAATCCATCATGGCAATTAAATTATTTTTTTGCAAACTGACTTTTTAAGTGATCAAACTTTTCAATCATCTTTATCAATAATAGAGGATGATTCAATCAGAAACAAGCAAAGAGACTAAGATCACAAAGGGTACTTTAAGAACAACACTGCATGAAGTTTGTTTCAGTGGACATCTTAAGTTTCTTTGATCAATGGTGTATTGTTATTGTGTAATTGTAAGAAATGGTGTATGTGTATCATAGGTAATTATGTTTTATGCTTCATGGCAGGTTATCTTTTTGTGTAATTTGTAGTTTTACAATCCATGTTATTAATTTTATCGTGTGCTTATAACATAAAAAGTTAACATCATAGTACATCCTCTCTATTGATCTGAAAAAGATGCACCTGTTCAAGCTGTTCCAAATATTTTAGGGCACGGTGTCCATGTAGCATCGTAATACTTAAGTACACAGAAAAGGTAAATTTTACATGAACAGTGTTTAGATAAATTTCAAGCAATTCACTCTGTGTATCTACTTGATATGATGAACAAGTAGACAAACCATTCACACTCAAATAATTGTAACAGTATGAATAGTCTTATTATTAACAATGTTACAAGACGTGGTGTCCATGTAGCATCGGTAGTGCATTTTATAACATTATACAGGTAAATAATACTTCATATACTTACTTTATGACTATATTGTAATCAATGTGCATGGTTTATAGAGTACTTTACATCAAACAAATATTGATATGTACTTTATTTAAATTCATTATACAAATTGCAAAATAAAGAGTCACTTTTCAATGAGTTTTTACATAAAACAGTTAATCTACGATGTCTTGTTCGTTAAGTTATGTTCAACCTAGACAAATCTGGTTTCTTTTCATGTATTTGTGGTTCCAAGTAGTTAATTGAGGTATAGAAACTTGGCCCACATCTTAAGCTATTTTATTAGAAAATGATATGGAAATGAGAAATGGTGTCCATGTAGCATCAGGATTTTTGGAAATGTCATCCAACTGTTGAACATGTGCGGTTATTTTACACCATATGTTACATTAAAATAAAAAGTTCTACATTGGACTTTGGTAAATGTAGAACCTAAAAAAGAAGAAAGAGTTGGAAAATATCCATTTTGAAAATTTCACTTGGATGTCACATAATATGCCCCAACTTCATGGAATGAGCCATATACAATGTAAAGAGGCACAGTCTGTAAAATCTTTACTTCAAAAAGCCGGTGGCCATCTTGGAAAAAAATAAAATAAAATAAATAAAAAGCCCCTCCCTCATCCTTTTTTTGAAAATTCCGGGTGATCAACTGTTGTTTTGTTTTACTTGGCCTAACAGTGCTTTTATAAGATTATAATAAGATACAAAAGTTAACATTTATAACAAAGTGTACAAAACTAAGGAAAAATATGTTCAGTAATCAGTAATATAAGATTATTTCACAAAATATTGTAGAAACACTATAGGCCTAATTTGATTCAAAAAGCTCAAATTGTGGCAGTTTATTTGTATGATACCAAACCCTGGTGGGGCCAGTCGACTATTATACTGTTAAATGTGAAGTGATCGAAAGTCATGGTATCAATAAAGTCATAGTTATACAATGCAAGTGCGCAAATTTGAGCACCAATAACCACGACATAAAACTGAAACCGGCAAATAAATCACCACAAACTTCTAAAAATTGAATTTTGAGAGATTTTTTATTTGTTTTATGATAAAAATATGATGGGTCTTTCTATTTAACTACACGATTTAGGCTTGATAATTATTGTTATGCTTCCTGGAAACCTAAAAAAATGTGGGAAAACATTTTGAATACAAATTTAGGATATTCTGAGATTTTTTTTAGTTTGATCAAAAATAGTAAAGATAGTAAATTTGTGTTTTACAGATTGTTGTGATGTTTAATGGAGGAAAAACCCCTAATCAATCGACCCAACCTGACAGGTCCGGCCACTTGTATATCAGGGTTTATTTTTTTGTCACCTTACCTACATCAACTAACTCAAATGTGACACAGGATTGGATGTGAATGAGAAAAGAAATGGCTCAATAATGTCATGTTATGCTTCAAACAAATTACACAAGACTTAGCTTTTCTTATCAAGTTGTAGTGTTTCTATGATGATTTTCATCACCATTACTGGACTTAATATCACTTAACGTGTGTGTCCTTACTTTTTAGAAACTGATGGACAACCAGGGTCAGAAGGGTGCGAGAATCCATTAAGATTCTTATCCATTCAAATAATGTGTTAGACAGATTATCTACGAGAATCAACTTTACCAGCAGGAGTCTTTGCGAGAATGGATTCTCGGAGATTGTCTGACCCTGGACAACATCTGTGTGCATACAAACTCTCAATTATATTGTATAAACTTCTCCACTAAGTGGGACATTTTTTCAATGGCCTAAAAAGCACTCCTCACCACTAAAAGTTGGATACATGGAAGTCATGAAAAGACATGGTCAATGCAATTCAAATCTCATAACCAATTGGAATTTCAGAGCCACCTTCAATGGAAAAGCGGCACTCAATCTGAACAGCTCTTTTCAGAGCCACCAATCGTTCACAAGTAGGAAAGGGCATCTACTCTCAAATCATCGGGAAGGGGCAGCCCAAATGATGATAACAATAGACGTTATTCATAATTGGCGATTTAATATCTAATTGGCGATTTCGATGAACACACCGATAAACATACAATCTCGTACTTTTACTGCAATATAATGAACTGTGACCTTCTACATTTTTCTAGATAGTGTCAGTTACCAGCAAACATTTCATTTCAAACTAGTGGAATAGATAGTTTATAAACGTTCAAGTTTGTTCACAAATGTAATAAGGTCAGCTCAGAAGTGTGAAGAATTTTTATGATTAGTGCAAAGTTCACCACATTGAAAAACTACATCACTCTTGTCTCGGCTACATCGCTAGCCTCGTGTTCAGAGCACTAATTGCTCTGAGCATGCTCAGTTGGATAGCACGGCCCTCTTTGCCGTAAGTGCACCAATTATGTATGTCTATAGAGAGGTGGCAATCTTTATGTTTTGCTTAATATTATAATGATTTGGTCCTGAAGAAGTCAGAGCTAATCCTGACGAAAGCTTGACAGATTAAAACTTGTCGGAGGGCGAACCCATTAAACTCTTAACTTATATTATGAATACCCTCGTAAAAGCCTATCTCACAATTTGGAATTGCACATTTAGACCATGAAGCTAATAAACAAGGAGAAAGTTCTTGTTACGCAACCCTAATCATGCAATTGTCCCATCAATTGCGCAAACCTCTTCTTTGAGACGATGATAATCACCGCCAAAGTTGCCAGCCAATTTAATTGGATTTTCAATCCAGTAAATTTGTGATACATTATTGTGGCCTAACTTAAACATTATCATAATACTTGGTTCATTTTAGGAATGGAATGTACATACAAACATTGCTATCTCTCCCCTAAACACACACTGCCAGTGCCCAGACCAATGTATTCTGAATATACTGACAAATAAAAAAATATTGTCAAATTGACTAAATATTTGATTTTACATTGAATTTATATTATTTATGTTATTATTCTGTTGTATCATGACAGATATGGTGTACGAGGGGGTATCAAAAAGTTCTTGACATCACCAAGAAGTAAAGGAGCCAGAAACCTTTTTTTGATATGTGACCCTTCAGACATCTTTAAAAAATTACTGTGCAAAGTAATACATTTCCTCCATTTTTTATTACCTGTCCACAGACCGCCATTGTAGAGATCCTCAGATTGACCACCATTGATTGATCCTCAGATTGCCCAAGATTGCGTTATTCCCAAAACAGCAATAAATGGTTTAAAGTGTTGACAGAAAGGGGTCAAAGTTCATGTAGGGTCAATCTATGTACACCCCATGTTACCCATAAGATTATTGTCACCAAGCTGGTTTGTAATGACCTTTGACCCCTTTCTGTCAAAACTTTAAACTATTTATTGCTGTTTTGGTGAATAACGCAATCAGAGGCAATCTAAAGATCAATCAATGTGGTCAATCTGAGGATCTCTACAATGGCGGTCTGTGGACAGGTAATAAAAAGTGGGAGAAATGTGTGACTTTGCAAAGTGACTTTTTAAAGATGTCTGAAGGGTCTCATATCAAACAAAGGTTTCTGGCTCCTTTACTTCTTGGTGATGTCAAGAACTTTTGGATACCCCCTCGTATAAGTAATTGCATGAATGCTTTTTAATTTTGCCCGGATTTGCCCGATTTGTCTGTTGAAATATAAACTGTTCAACATTTTGAAAAACAAATTATATTATTTACATTTTGATCCACATATTATAATATAATACAAAGTCAATAGTTTTGTTATCATATGTGCAGTAGTTTGTCTGCTTTGAGATACCGTAAATAGATATTTTCAATACAATAAATGAGGTAAACAAGCTAGCGTCGGACCATCATGAGTGGGCCTACTGCTTTGTCAATCAAGATTGATTTGTCAGTGGTAACTTTGATTTTCAGTTCAATACACGTTGTATCAATGGTGCTAGGCTCTTTTGTCTAGTACCACTGCGAATATCATCGTCCCATTGATGATGGCAAGAAGTAACTCTTTTTGTATGTTTAGACCAACACTGTTTGCGGTTTGTCTTCATTTTTGCATAGCTACAGAGTATTAGATTTCTGTGGTGTTAACACTATATAATTCCCTATCATATTTAGGTCATATTATGTTTATTTATTACCTTTCACACCTTATACAAATCAAATTTTCTTTGTATCAGAGTTGCAACTTGATTTGAAAACTTTTCTAAGAATACAGCACAGGGTGTCCCAAAAGTGTTAATACATTTTAAAGCTTTATATCTCCGGTAAAATATTCTGCAGTATAAAACAATAACAGCTATCTGTGTACAAAATTACAAAAGAAAGTCTTCCGAGCTGTCAACTTTCATATAAACGTGTAGTACAATGAGCTTAATGAAATGAAGGGAACGAGAGGGGGAGACAGATAGTGAAGAGAACAATAGGTTTCCATGGCGACCCTTTTTAATGTTAGATGTAAACAATCCTTATCATGAACATTGTTAATGCTGTGCACAAAACGTAATAAGTCAAAGCCTTTTTGAAATATCCACATGAATGGAATGCAATGAACATGTTACATGTGATTACAGCGATGTAACACCGTGCGTCTTGCAAGTTGAACAACAATTGTATGGTATTGTGAGTTATGTGACCAAACCTCTAAGTATGTCTTTATATTAAAAGACCTCAGATAAGGGGTCAAGATGGATATGGGAATAATTTTACAAGTTTTCTCTACTCAAATATGTTTCAGTTTGATACTACCAATTATATAAGAGATACAAAGGGTTAAAAAGGAACACCCTGGATAACTGGGATGTAGATTGAGAATTTGTTTGAGTATGGCACTAAGATGTGTGATGTGTCCAACTTCTATGCATGCACCTAGCACATAAAGTCCCTGACCAGGTGCTTTGAGGTTGGCTAATTCAAAATAGATAATCGATACCAAAAATCTGAGATATACATTAAATGAGCAAATTTCTTCTTCGCAGATTGATACCTCATTCAACAAATACTTTTAAAGTTATGGCGATTTCAAAGACCGTGCATAACAACAGTAAAGTTGCACTAGGTAAAGGAAATCATTGATTTGTGTGTGATTACTGTCATAACTGTGTGCTATCTGAACGAGCCAGATGAATGGGTCTGGAGTGATAACCGCAATTTGTGGGACAAAGGGTGTGACTAGATGTGAAGAATAAAAGTCTTAGCTGATTAGCTGTGAGTTTTTTTCAGTGCGTAATCACACACAAATCAATGATTTCCTATACTTAGTGCAACTTTGCTGTTGTTATGCACGGTCATTGAAATCGCCATAACTTTAAAAGTATCCATTCGAATTTGTTGAATGAGGTATCGAACTGCGGAGAAGAAATTTGCTCATTTAATGTTGATCTCAGATTTTTAGTACCGAGTATTTATTTTGAATTAGCCAACCTCAAAACACCTGGTCAGGGACTTTATGTGCTAGGCGTACATCCTTACATTTGGAGCCCAGATCATGTACTTTTTGAGAATATATGGTACCGTTACGTACAATAAGCTATGGGCTGTAACACAAATTGGAACCATGGCTGATGTTTTCTCTATCACATTTCTGACTGATATTGTTTTTGTTTCAGATAAGCTTGTTCCTGTCAAACTGAAACTCTATAACACAATTAGGATTGCCACGTATGCTTCCGCTATCCTCTTGCTGATTGATGTCTGAAAGGTGACCAAAATCATCCAAGTTCCCCGCTTCCTCATTCAGCTTGTGGGCATACCCATTCAGGCTAACAAACTGACACTTTTCGATGCAAAAAGCTCCGGCTGCCTTCTTGGCAATGTCTTCCTGTTCATCTTCATCATGTGGTTTACTCCTGGACGCTATCGGTAAATGATTCACCCAGCTGACGCTGATCTGTCTAACAGAAGTTCTTCTATTTGCACAGTGCCTGACAATGTAGCACTTGTTATCATGTACTACCAACAGTGGTGCAAGAGCCCTGGTTTGTGGAAGATCTGTGACATTTTTAGACATCAATTTGTACCATCGATTACTTCTGGGATCATACAGCATCAGATGTCCCTGCCCTCGCCCTGTCTTATTATTCTTACTCTCACCATACACTAGGATCGTGTTATTGTGCATTACAGCAGATGGAAACACACAACCTATTGGCATTGGTGTTAGACTCTCCCAAATACCTGTATGAAGACGGTAGCGTTCGACATATGTTACATTTGTGGCAGAATGACAGCCACCAATGATGTAGATACACCCATCAAGATACAGAGTAGCTGGATGACTCCTCTCATTGTCCATACCTTCAAGCTGCTCCCACTTGTTGTCTGCATCATTGTACCTATAGAGGTTATTGAAGGATTCAATCAGTTCATGAGTGACGGACACTTCCCCACCTACTAAGTAAAGCTCTCTCTCTGCCGCAATGAGTCTATGACCTTCAAACTGTTGAATGGTTTGTCCTGTGTCTGTGAACTGGCATTGGAATGGAATCTTTGGAAATTTTGTCAGAACTCTCCAGCCATCGTGTTCCTTGTCATAGTAGCTGGTTGTACGCTTAAGAGGATCAATTGCTAATAAGGCCTGAAAGAAAAACAACAGCACATCAGTGGCGTACATAAGTTCTCATATTGGGGGGGGGGGGGGGTGGGGAGTGAAAGTGAACCGTAAAAATGTTGTTGTGCAATTTTCTTTTGCTTTTATTTCCTTTCCATCTGTGTACTTTTGCCCATCATATTCCATGATTCCTCTTGTCAAATGAAGCGACAGTGCAAAACTCAACCAACACGACAGTCAATATTGGGGGGGGGGGGGGGTGATCGCCCCCTCGCCCCACTCTGGTTACGCCACTGCAGCACATTATTATTATTATAGAGTCTCATGAAATTGAGGACAATTGTTGTTGACATTTTCAAAATGTTATAAATCCATCAAATATTTTCAACAACAAAACCAAATTTCATTAAGACTCATCTTTATACAATGTCCTTGTTTGAACTATGTTTCTCACTATAGTTCGATCAGCTCCAATTTAGCGAGAAATATTTGGTTTAATCTCTCCGTGCGCAAAAGTAATCCAAACGTTTGCACAAAATTATGGCCACACGCACACGATTTTGGCTACATGCACACGTTTTTGGCCCCACGCACACATCACGCATATGATGCACACTCCCGCATCCTTCTGTATTCATTCGCTGCTGTAAGAAGGCTCCACCAATTTGGAACTGATCAAACTATAGTTGTCATCCTTCCACATGATACCATTACTCACCATGATTGTTCCCCTGGAAGTAAACTGATCTGGATATTGAACAGACATGGGAACATCACTAACATAGTGTTCAGCCCAACACTTCTCAACTTCATTGATCATCTCTTTACATTCTGGTAGATCCCCAATATCTGTATCAATAATACTCTTCAGAGTTGAGACCGGAATCACACCAAGTTTGATGTGCTTAAGTAATGTTGCGGCGTAGCTCCGACGATTCTCCCAGTCATGCTTGAGCCATGTGACAAGTGCTTTCAGGATCTGTTTTGACAATATGAACAATTGTTATTCAAGTAATTTGTTTGTACTACCCTCAATATGGCTTTTAACTAAACTCATCACAAAAAGTATCGAGACATTTTAACATGATCCAATAATTAACGGCCCGAAAGGGTATGGATTAATCGAATCAAGTAACCTAGTGCATCATTTTGATAGTTTTGTTCTGCATACATTGACACCTCGATTGTTGAGATACGATGTCGCGAAGCGGAGTTATTGATCCAGTTTCAAAAGTGACAATCATCCCTATAGAAGCAGGAAATGTCAACAACGCCATCCAACCTGACACAACGTATCCTCGTCGCTGTTTTGGACAATGATGGTGGACACACAAAGTACTGAAGATAAAGATAAACATGATAAAGTCATGGCAAAGTTGAAGTTGAATGCAAACAATAAATCTGTGTTGTGAAAGGAACACATTATCCCCATTTCCTTAGTGTCTGTTGCATTTTTGTACACGTGTGCAAAGCATAAACCTGATCATTCAAAACAATAATGCAAACCTGCTTCTATAGGGATGATTGACACTTTTGAAACTGGACCTACGACCATTAAAATGACAGTAACTCCGTTCCGCAATATCGTATCTCAACAATCGAGGTGTCAAAATACGCAGAACAACATTTTGCACTGGGTTATTTGTTTCGATTAATCCATACCCTTTCGGGCTCATTTGTAAGTGTCTCGATACTTTTTGTGATGAGTTTAGTTCAATTTAGGAGAAGGTAGTAACAAATAACCAATAACCAATTTCTTCCTATAATATCCATTTCTTGTGGGTATATAAAACCAAACAAATAGCGCCGTATTCGCGTACTAAAATACGGTTTTAGCTTAAAACCGTGTTTAACTAAATGCGTGTCTAATTTAAACGTGAGTTTATCCTTTAAACGATGTGTTTAACAAAACACAATTTTAAACTCTGCAAATATCGTTCCAAGAGTGGTCCTGCGTTGATTGTATACAGGTATTTATTTCATTGTGGCCCTAATGGGTTACAATAGATATCGACAGAATGCCTTAAATACACTGTACTTTTAAATACTACACAATCCGCACATCAACTTGTACCAGGCACACTTGAGTGATCATTCAAGGCATACAGTTGGTGCGTGAGTTTAATTAAACGCGCACTAAACTACCCCCGTTTCAATGTGTAAAGTTAGACCCATTTCGGCGAGTTAGATGCGTTTGTAAGTAAAACAAATGTACGAGAATCGTGTTAAGTTAAACGCTGTTGTTTAAGTCAAAGTTAGACGCGTGTTTAGCTTAAAACTGTGTTTAACTACGTACAAGAATACGGCCCATAGTGTCTAACCGATCAGCTCAAATTGTGAATACGCCGATTGCCGATAATTTCCTCTTTGATTGGGCGATCCGATCATCGATCACCGATTTAGTGCGCAAGTGCACTGCAATGCCTATAATAACACTAAATTACTCTCGGGAATGTTACCGTACATGGTGTAAATATCATTAAGTAGTACTAGTAGTAGCATGTGTGTACTTAGCAAAGCAGATTATAACGAGTGAGTAACAAGTTCAAATGTTTTAAATAAAAAATATAATTATTTACTCTTTTTATTTATCATGTTTACCTGGTCCTAGTCTCTAAGGACACCTGTCAATGAAGTTATTGTGTACAAACATTGCGAGTGGCTTGTCCAGTACGACTGACATTTTGTGCCGACCATGTGCGTTGAAGCTTTGCACACGGCATGCTGGGTCTTCCCACAATTCTTTGTTGCTTCTACATCTAAATCCTCAGTCGGTTTACAATATCAATATAATATAATAGGATATAGTGGCCATTGTTTCGCTGTTGCTACCGGGTTTTATTTTTTTGGATTAACGATATTACTTTCTAGAAATGTTATTGTAATTATCTTAATATTAAGAAGGTGAGTTTGGGAGGAATTTTAACCAAGAAATGACGACTTGATAACCTTTAAATTGGGTTTTCATACTAGTGATTCATCGGTTCATTAGATCGGTAGATGAAGGAATTTTTACCGATCCCGATCAGATTCCGATAAGCTTAAAATCGGGCCGATTCCGAAACTCCGATATGATCTGTTAGACACTACAAACAAATGCATGACTTTATGGTCACTTTTCAGTAGAGTTGAGTTCCAGATAAAGCATTATTTAAAATTAGATAAAAAATTAAGTAAAATTTTGCAATTTCTTGACAAAATCCAAACATAACATCATAAAATACCTGCTCTTCTGTTGCACACTCCTCAAGATCATTTCTCTGAAACAAGCTCTCAACCCATTCAGCGGATTTCTCTTCTAAGAAGTAAGACGTCTCAGAAAATTTCACAAAGTGTCTCGCCAGATATCTATTGGTGGAACTTATGATAGAAGACAAATTATGACTCCTGGCAAGGCACAGGATGGAGAAAGCGTCGGCAAGAGTTACATAGTTCTTTTCATAAGCGTTGTCCAGAAAACGAATGCATAGCGGCATCGCCTTGTCAAACTGCATGTAGCTAGCCAGGCTGACAATCTTTCCTACTGTTCCTGCTGACAGCTGAAGATTGCCAGTATAGGCAAAGTCCAAGAGTTTCTCAAAAGCATCGCTACTGCCTTCTGGGATCTCAATTGGCGATTGGTCCTTTTGGTTGTATGGAGGGGTGAACAGAGCATTGAAGAAACGACTGGCAGCATAGAGGATCACCTTGTGCGCCTGGTACCTTTTGTCGCTAAAGGCGATTGTGACATCGCAAAGTGCATTCTCCCTTCGCAGCTGGTTGAGATGTAATCCAAATTCCTTCAGATAATCTGGGTCTGTTTCAGTGGATTCAGAGATATCCTGTGAACTTGGTTGCACTGTGTCTGTTTGCTGTTTAGCTTGACGTCTCAGCCGCCTAACAATGAAAATAATAATACTTTTAGATAGTTAATGTTGAGGGCAGATGGATAAATTTCCGGTTATGTTGGACTTGGAATAACTGACAATACAATCCTCCCAAACTATGTTTTGTAAATCAGTGACAGATGATTTACAGAGCTAATCTTAGAGGCAACTTTCTGCAACTCTGTAAAATATACCCACAGTAATAAAGTACCCCCTACTCACCCTTAGCATCATTTTACAAATAGATTTATGCTTCTTGTGTGGACTTATCCATTGACATTCCAAATCATCAAACACAATGGCAGTCATGTTCACAGACATGTGTACAGGCATGGTGTGCAGTCTCAAGTTGATCTCTGAACAACATTTTGACTCAATTTATCCATAAAGAACTGTCACTTAATCTTGATCCATTCATTGCAACTATTGCAACTATGTGTGAACTTCTCCATCCATATGTTCCAACCAGGACACTACATCATGTCGGACAAAAACTTACGGCGAAAGAGCATTTTCCACCATCGCTCCGAAACTCTGGAATGATCTGCCATATGAAATTCGTCCATCCATCAATTCAAGAACTCTCTCAAAACTCATGCGCCATCCATCCATCAATTCAAGAACTCTCTCAAAACTCATATGTTCCATTTGTGTAAATTGTAGTTTTGTATATAATTGCTTTATGATGTAGTTTTATTATGCTCTGTTTCAGCGCATTGGGATGTTTTTCAAATATTGTTGCGCTTTATAAGTACTGCTTATTATATTATTTATTATTATTATGAATGTCAATAGACATATCTAGACAAATGAATGATAATCCTTTCACAATAATAACAATAAATACCTTAAGGCGACGAAAAAAGAAACCCTGTCCTACGGGCAAATCAACCGCTCAGGGCCAGTCTTTCCCACTTCTAAATGACCGTAAAAAATGAATGTGAAAATGTTGCCGTATGATAAGCAAAACAAATGAGAGCCGGTATCGGTATTCATTTGCATGTGAACATTTTTTTCACTGATTTCTACAAAATGGGCCGATTGGGCCCATAAAACAGGGTTTCTGTTTTTGTAGCCTTTAATGAACAAACAATTGTGTAGCTCTGCCTGCCCATGCTGGTCATACCTTATTTGCGTTATGGATTGATGTGCCTGTTGAACAAAATAACAAAAAATATTTGTGATACAGATTATGTCTTCAAAGGTGTATTCAGCGATTTTGAAACATGTTTTTTATTTTTAAATTTCTTCTAAAACCATAAAATACACAACAAAATTGACAATGATCTATTATTTATTATTTTATTTCCTTTCCGAATATGTTGTGAATATTAGGGCAATGAATACAAAAATCAGGTAAATTGTTAAAGAAGCATGCATGTTTTGGGTTACCTTGAAACATTGGAATTTTGATTTATACCATACAAATGCATTTTTTCTCTGAAATTTGAAATAAAACTGTATGAGGTGGAATGAAAGCATGCGAGTACACTGCAATATGAGACGGTTTGTCCGTATGACCAAGGGTCTTCCCACTATTGAAATTGTGTGGCCGCCATGGTGTGTATTCTTCATACTCTTTTTCTTAAGTTCCTTCTTAAATTAAGAAGAGGTCAGAGGCTATTTTAATTTACTAAGGGAATATTCTTCTTATCCTAAGAAGAGTTTTTTATTCTTAACGTAAGAAGAATATAATAGGAACTCTTCTTAACTTACAAACTTAAGATTACGCTTAAGTTGACCTTATGAAATAGGGTCTAGGACTGAAGTAAGGTTATCATACATTTGTATCTAGTGCATGTGACAATGTTTAGTTAATCAATTTCTGTGAAAATTGGGTAGTTTCCATGGGAACAGGTTCAATTTTTATTATTTTTATAGTCAGCTGGTAGTCAATGCCCAAAGGGCCTATCATTACACAAGATAAATATGAAAAATATATTGTTGAACTGTAGAATCAATTCTAAACAAACAGTTGTGTTCCGATCACTTTGTTTTTACATCAAAAGATTTCAAAATGTTTTTCTGCAAATGAAGAAAATGTGCTTATACAGTCCTGCATAACCCACACCTACCCCGATTTAAACAAAATAATAAAAAGATCTTACTTCGTTAGTATCATGCGTGCCTCGATGATCATCATTTGTTGGCAGGTGAATGTAGAATCTGCGTTCTCCCTTAGGAGGATTATGTCCACCTAATGACTGCCGTAGCTTTATAGATGCGCTTTTCCGCCTCGATTTAGTATCTTTGATGATCTGGAATTCAAATTGATACCTATTTATAAAGATTGTTACGCAAATAATTCTTATTGCTATTATGATGGCTGACATTTGCATGTGTCATTGTATACTTCCAAGTTTTTAGTGAACAAGAAAATGTATAAGGTTACAAGCCCCCAGTCAAAAGGTGAGCCTCCTTTGAATCCCCGGAGTAATTCTGTTATACCCTTCACAGAGGTATTCATAGTGCATGATTTTTAAGAACGACGCATATTCATACACTCTATGTAGTGTTGAACCAATCAGGAAGCAGGAATTACAAATACGCGGAGTGCATTGAAAGTGTCCACCTGCACTCCGCGTGTGCGCCGTTCAAATCACGCAGTGCGCGTTTTGTTTTGATTCGCGGGTTCGCCGATTTTCACTGCGGGTGTTAGCAAATTTGTTAAAGTGTTTTTAGTCATTTTACATAGATCAAAATTATGCCTAAATTGTGAATTTTTATTTGTATATTGTCGTGTATGAATTAGGTCAATGCATGCGTATGTTTTGTTTCTCGAAAAATTAGAAAAATCAATGCACTTGCGCAAATGTTGATATGCTCACAATAGCACTCCCCCTTCGGGTCGTGCCATTATTCACACATCAACATCAGCGCGCGTGCATTGATTTGTCTAATTTCTCTCGAAACAGAACATACGCATTTATTGACCTATAACTAACGTTGTAGGTGTGTAGGGTATAACAGAATTATGCCGAGTCCCCGATAAAGCTTAGCCCCCGATAAAGCCGAGTCCTGAATCATGCTGAAAATATAATTTGTCAAAATGAGCACAAAGGAAGTACTAAGAGCATAGCCAGGATCCCTAATTCCTTTACAAAACCCCAATGTTTGACCATTTTGTGGTAAAAAGTCACCTAATAAAAGTGGACTCTTGGACCTACAAAGTTACAAACCCCTATTCTTTACCCTTTGTATGGTTCTTCTGGCTTCTTCTGGCTTGTGTGAGGGAGGGGGGCATTAGGTGCTACAAGGCCTGAAGAGAGGTTACATAAGATTTTTTAGCTTACTACTCAATTCTAAAATAAACAAACACCAATCTCCTTTGTCTGTAATCATCAGTAACATAATACAACAATTTCTATAATTCTTATTTCAAATCCTGGCTGTCAACTCACATTGTCAGGTGTAATAGAAAATTAATCACATATTATATAATACAGGCGAGTATCATGCATATAGGCCAGTATAATAGTTCAACTAATGTATTTCGGCCGCTTGAGAATCTCAACATAGACTTTGTATACATTAGTGTCCATGCAAACACAGCCTCTGTGGTCTAGTGTATAATCTTTTGCTGCGATAGCGAGTGAGGATGACTGGGTTTGAGACAGTGTATTCTTAAGGTCTTTGTTAATTTACGCTAGTTTGTCCTAGTCTAATATTATTTTTTCACATATAAATACCTTAAATTCAGGGAACTTAACAACTTCTCTGACTATGAGGCGTGCAGGACAGTCCATTTTTTTGGAAGGTATAGTGATCTTTCGTGACTTCCTCGGAACAAATCCATGTACATCCCCATCCGCAGGCATCTAGGCAAAAGAAAGAGAATCCCAAAATAAGTAGCTTCATTTAACCTCCAATTTTCCAAATAGAACTTGACTTTGTCACTTCATGGGGTTGGGGTGGGGGGGGGGGGGGGGGGGGGGGGGGGGGAGAGATAGGCAAGCACCTCTTAAAAGTTTTCAACAGGAGGAAAATTTAAGAATAAAATATGAGATCAGGGGGCTTTGTATTTTCATTTATGCTTTCTTTATTGAGGTTATAAGCTTCTGTGACTTGCACTGCTTTCCAAACAGGCCCTCATTTCAAATACAAGTATTTAAATATATACAATTACAAATTATGAAATTATTCAATTGTGACAGAGTTGAAATATAAGAATTGAATTGACCTAGTGACATATTTTCCAAATTAGTACGGATAGATCTACATGTATGCATTGCACTTGACCCCTATTTGTTATGGGTGAACATGTTAACCGTTTTCAAATAATATATCTAAGCATATTTAATTTGTATAGTAAAGAAATATCTTCTGACAATCAACTTGCTTGCTAAAGAACCAACTTGCTTGCTAAAGCGATGCTATTGCTCAGTTTGTCTATTGAAGTCCTGTGTATTCCAACTTAGCTTACACTCTTATACACATCACATCACATAGGAATGGAAGCATGCCAATGTGACCCCAATTTTCAAGAAAGGCCAGCGGTATGACCCTTCAAATTATCGGCCAATTAGTCTCACTTGTGTTGCCTCAAAAATTATGGAACACATTATCTGTAGCAATGTTATGGACTTCGCTGCTCGTCACAATATTTTCTATGCACTCCAGCATGGCTTCAGGGATAAAAGATCCTGTGAAACACAACTCTTGGAACTCATCCAAGACATTGCCAACAACATGCAATATGGTTTGCAGACCGACGTGTGCGTACTAGACTTCTCCAAGGCCTTTGACAAGGTTGGCCATAAAAGGCTGATAGAGAAGCTCAAATGGTACGGCATTGACAGCGAAACCAACACTTGGGATTCAGAGTTTCCTCAGCGATCGAACCCAATCTGTTGTTCTGGACGGTGTTGCATCAAATAAAGCCCCAGTAATCTCTGGCGTGCCGCAAGGATCTGTTCTTGGGCCCTGTTTGTTCCTTTTCTACATCAATGATATTGCTCAAAATCTAAATTCTACAACACGTTTAATTTGTTCGCCGATGATACCATGATCTATATGACCGTCAAGAGCGAGGAGGATGCCCAACTTCTCCAGAATGATCTTAACACCCTGTCACAATGGGAATGTAAGTGGATGATGGAGTTTCATCCTAAAAAATGCGAGATCATTAGCATCACCAGAAAAAGACAACCTACTCATTACAACTACATCCTCCATGGCCAACAATTAGAACATGTGGATCACATTAAATACCTCGGGGTAACCATCGCAAGCGATCTACGCTGGGATAAGCACATTGATCTCATCACAACAAAAGCAAACAACACCCTAAATTTCTTGCGAAGGAACATCAACATCAGAAATACCAACGTCAAACAACAAGCCTACAAATCCTTAGTTAGACCAATCCTGGAGTATAGCAGCACTGTATGGGATCCCAGCACCTGCACCCTCTCCAACAAAGTTGAGAAAGTACAACGGCGTGCAGCAAGATTTGCATTACATCGATACCAGCGTACAGAAAGTGTTACTGCAATGTTAGACGAACTCAACTGGCCACCTTTGGCCTCTAGACGCAGACTGGCAAGATTATCAATGTTTTACAAAATTCACAATCAACATGTTGCCATTGACCCAAGCAACTATCTGGTCTCCAAACAGCTACAAAAGCCCACTCGCGTAGAAAACTCATGTGCCTACAACATTCCATATTCGGCTAGAGACTATCATTTGTCTACATTTTTTCCCTGCACCGTACACGATTGGAACACCCTCCCCCAATCTACTGTCCAGCGCCCTACTGCACTACCAAAACCCTATTGTATATTTCACGGACATAAATTATGCTAATGAGCTCATTAAATGACGTCACTCACATCATCGGGTTTTGCCGATGATTGAAATCCGTTGATTGAAATTCTAGGTCGAGTAAAATGATGTTCTTATTTGTTGTCTGTGAGCTTTTCTGATTTTTTTCCCGTATTGGAGTATTTTTTTATTGAAAATAGACAGTTCAAATTAAACGTTGGTTCCAAGTTCAAGTAACAGCACATGTATTAAAGGCGACAGCAAAGGCAATATGCAAGCAACATTTGAGAAAAAACGATGCCCGACTTTGCAAGAAAGTGTACGGGGAAGTGTACGGGTGAACATGACAGACCAAAACAGCCTAGTAATAATCACCTCCGTGGCGCAATTGGTTAGCGCGTTCGATGGTTAACCGAAAGGTTGGTGGTTCGAGTCCAGCCGGGGGCGTTGTTACTTTTTGCATTTAATGCAGATCGACAAATCACAGTAAAAATATAATATTGACAAAATCACAGACCACTTACACAAAAATCGCATCTGCGCATGCTCCTGTCGTGATCGAAATCTACCACACAAGCAATGGGCGAGTTTTATAAGTGTACTGTAGAGTCATTCAAAGGAGCTCTCCAGTTAGACTAGCCTACACACAGCCTACCAATCAGTGCAAGAGTCTTCAAATCTGAAGTTGGCACTATACTGGATGAAGATGAAGATGAAGACATACATAAAGGATTCAATGGATCGCTAGTTCCCGCGATACAAAAATTCCGCATAAAAGGGAAAGAGGAGGTAATACATAGAATATATTATACTTCTCCTGACACAGTGGTGTGTCCAAATGGAAGGGGTGTTGGCTGATATAATCCAAAAGCTTGAAGGGGGCACCCTTAACCTAAAGAGATTGACAGATAGACATGACATGAGCAGTGACGTGTCCAAAGGAGCCGCACCCTTGACTATCATTTGGGGGTATTACAGGGTTTTATATACTTTATTCTATCCAATTGCAAGGCGTCAGTCGAGGGAATCGAAACCAAATAACATACAAATACATCTGATATGAACATTTATATGCGCGCATAGATGTACAGAAATATCATTCCAAAAGCCCATTTTAAACCAAAGATATACATTTAATACAGCCGTAACTGAGTAATATAGAAATAATAATTCGCATGCTACACAAATTGTTTCAGGACCAGGTAATCCAGCATTAAAGTCTCACATTTGGGTGGGGGATTACACCTATTCGGGGGAATTAAAGGGTTTTGTACACTTTATTATATTTTGAATTTCAACGAAAACTAAATTCGGATACAAATATTATGAAAAAAGTATGAACAATTTTGTGTCCAGAAATATCATTCTAAAAGCCCATTTCAAACCAAAATATATATTAATTATAGCCAGAACTGAGTATATAGAGAAAAGCTCGCGCTATGCACGTATGGTTGCAGGAAACAGGTAACCCAGCACTAAAGTCATTCGGGTCGTGGTGAGGATTATGTTTATTCAGGGAATTAAAAGGTTTTTATATACTTTATTCTATCCAATTTCAAGGCGTCAGTCGGGAGGATCGAAACTTAATTCGTATAAAGATAGTATGAAATATCATGATGGGGGAAATAAATAAATAACGAACTGCGAACAGTTTTTAACATAACATAACTTAAATCGAGAGAATTTCATCAGTTTAGGCCTATATGCACAACTTCTTTCTCGCATAAACGAAATAGCTGTCTGACTTTGATACAAAGCCAATATTAATTGGAAATGTCTAATCGGTCAAAAGTACAGACCAAATGGGTTAGAAAATTAAAAATTGAGGGGGGCACATCTCCCTCAGACTCCCCCTGTCCGTGTTACCGCTTGTTGCTTTGTCAAGTAACTTCTTGGCTAACTTTGATTTAGCCCCCTATACAAATACCCTGGCGCTGCCCCTGTCTCCATGTGGATATCAGGACTTCAATAGACAAAATGGTAAAATACCTAAAATTGATGGAAACATCAGTTACTTGTTGTCATTTGAAGGTTTATTCACTGATATCTTGGCGGCTGCACCCTCAATTTTGAAACAAACTGGGATTTGTACATTATTACAATTGTACAGGGTGTGTCAAAGAAATGTCCCATGTATTAGAAAATTATTAAATATACATACCATGTCTTTTTGTTTAAAAAAACACGGACTGTTGCCCTATTTGTCCTCTATCAAATACACTGTGACCCATTGAATTTCACCACCTAACTACCGAGATATGATCAATTCAACTGATTTTTTCCATCCATTTTTTTCTATCCGTTTTGGAGGTGTTTTGCTTACGGGACACCAGTTATGTGTGCGATACACAGTTGAACCGGGTAACATGCACAATTTCGCATGCCTAACTAATAAACCAAACAGTCTGTTTTTTTAAAACAAAAACACATGTGATGTATTTTTGATTCATTTTGTTCCCATGCGACACTTTTTGACACGCCCTATATATGTCTTATTGAATTTGAAAACCAACCTGTTTTCCCTCCTCCTTTTTCCTTTTCTTGTATTTTACTTTCCGGTCCTTCCCACGATGGCATTCAGATATTTTTGTACCTACTTTTAAGTATGGTACCCCATCATACTTCATCCTCGCTCCTGCTATTGTTTCCAGTCGCGGGGTACTCCAGCTCACACTTCTACGTTTACCTGGTAAGTAACATAAGAGAAAATTCATTTCAGATTCAAATTTAACTGCACATCTTCTTGGAAGGGGGGGGGGGGGGGGGGGGGGTCAAGTCTGATCTGGGTGGGTAGGGACCAGGGCCTTAGCCTGGATTTGAAAATATTTTTAGTTTGTGAAGTATTATTTATTTTTACAACGTTTAACCACCTTTGGCTCATTTAATAAACCAGGAACCTGTAATAAATTACAGGCACAACAATACCTTGGTTAGGCTATATTAAAAACATCTTTTATCTCAAAGCTCTTCAGTTTTTCAAAACCTAATGCGGAATGCGGTTTTTTTTAAGAAGTTTTTTTTAAATATAAAATATTTATATCCTTGTTAAAGTGACCTTTTGTATTTAAAATGATGTGATCAGTGAAAATCTGAAAAATCTGTAAATTTTTTAAGATTTTTGTTTTTCTAATGCGCATCAATAAACTAACGCACTAATCTGTGAAATATTGGGATTTTTGTTGAAAAAAAAAAAAAAAAAAATTAAATTAAAAAAATTAAAAAAATAAAGATTTTTGTTTTTCTAATGCGCATCAATAAACTAACGCGCGTTAGTTTATTGATTGAAAACTAACGCGCGTTAGTTTATTGATTGATGCGCATTAGAAAAACAAAAATCTTAACAATTCTTTTTTTTTTTTTTTTTTTTTAAATATAAAATATTGAAATCCTTGTTTAAAGGGGCATTGAGAGATACGTATGGGAGTGCGCCCTCAATTATCTGGGAAATCAGTTTTTTTGCATCAAAGTAATACTTAGGCATTATACTAACTACCATCTGAAACAGTTTACCAACATTCGCCGTTTATCATATAAAATTTCATGATTTTCTTAGTTTCGATATGATCATATCGAAACTAAGGTGCTGAATTCGGAAGTTATGCTATCGTTTACTCACGGACTTTCGCGTCAAATCTCAACCAGGAAGTGCCGTTATTTGCTTAGTTTGGCATGAAGGCGATGTCGGAATTGTATGAAATTTTGGATTTGGGCTATGTTGATGATTATCTTTACGTTATTTGTTCATAGTATATCAATACATCTCTCAATGCCTTTTTGTATTTTTGTATTTAAAATGATGTGATCAATGAAAATCTGAAAAATCTGTGAAATTTTGGGATTTTTTTTTGAAGAAAAAAAAGAAGATTTTTAAAGATTTTTGTTTTTCTAATGCGCATCAATAAACTAACGCGCGTGGGAGCTTTGAGACAAATTATTTTTTTAATATAGACTTATAGACTCTCACTCCATATCATATGTTTAGAACTACATTGGACTTTACCACTACCACTATAGTATAACACTGTTGCTGTTTTTGTGATAGGTTTTACAGCATGGGATGATAAACATTTGCACAGCGCCATTGCGGCAGCTCAAATTGTTGGTATCCTACAAGTTTAACATTTTTACTGGACTGTTTGCAGCTTATATTCTCACCCCTGTTTCCATCTTTGTGCATATCGTCTTGGTTCTATTATACTCATCATGGACACGTTTTCCTTATTAACTGCATATAACTGATAATTTCTAAAGGACAATTTCCATCTGAACCAATTCAACAGACCCCTGCGTACATTATTCATCCATGCATCCGCTCGTCTTCAGAATCGCTGTGGCAAGATCATGTAGATGTCACATATCGAAACAACACTTCACATCTCATGTCGTACACAATAGAACTTAGATTTGTGTTTTCCAGACATCTTGTTATGATGAATATACTATTACTAAGACTTGAACTTTATGCACTGTAAATATTTTTTGTTGTTGTTTAAGTGGTTGTATATGCAACAAGCGCCATGAGCGTCAATTTTGGCGGATACCGGCGCTATATAAGACTTCATTATTATTATTATTATTATTATTATCATGCTGCAGTAATATTCATGTCTTACTGTGTAAATCCCATTGGAATGGCGAAAAATACGGACAGTTTACCAAACGTGTCACAGTTTGCTTATTTTTTAGTTGATTACTTTAATTTTTAGGGAGGATAAACTAGATTAACAACACTCTATACAGACAACAATTATAATTCCATGGTTCAATGCATGTATCAAGGTCAAATGGCGTTTCAAATCGTGCACAATTCTTTTTGATTCACCCTGTATAGTTGATTCATTAAAGAGCTTGGTGCTGGGATGGGCAGGGGGATGAGCAAAAATAAGTAGGTGTTAACATTTTTATCTCTAATAAATGGCGGCTTTTTTCACTTCAACTGATTCCATAGATATATTAAATTGCAGTTAATTCAAATAAATATCATATTTCAGAGGAAATAAAGCATTTGTACAGTATACTAATACTATATTAAATTTCCAATGTTTAACTCATAAAACAATGTCATAGTTTTACAAAAATAAAGACAAAAGAAAATATTTAATCCTAGTGAGATTCGAACTCGCGGTAAAAAACATACTATATGATCAAAGCCAACCAGGGGCGGCGCCAGGGTATTTTGATAGGGGGGGGGGGGGCAAAATGTTGCCCGTCCAAAAGTTAAAATAAATTGTAACCGAATTGTTGTTAATGAATGTGCGAAGCACTGCTTTCCGCGGACAGGGGGAGTGTGAGGGGGATGTGTGTGAGGGGAGATGTGCCCCCTCATCGTTCGAAATGTTTTTTGAACCCATTTGGTGTGATTTGGTGTGTACTTTTGACCGATATTTTATTGAAAAACCATCACTTCATCCCCTATCAATATTGGCTTTTTATCAAAGTTAGACAGCTTATTTTATCATGGGAGAAAGAAAGAAGTTGTGCATATATACACTCGGCAAAAGAAGTTCTTGGACACTTAAATTAAATTTATATTTAATAGAATATAATTATATATATGATTATATTATATATAATTGTATATCAAAATAAGCAGAAAGTAATCCTCTAACAGGTTAACATGGAATTTAGACATGATCACTCATGCATGGCAGATCCCATTCACTTGACAATGGCAAGAAGATTGCAAAAAAATGGATAATCCCTCCATTCAAATGACTGTAAATGCTCATTTCTTGCAATTTCCTTTTACGCACCTTACCATTGCTTAAAGGTATATTATGTGATCTTTCCAGGGAACGCCCTCAACATCGAAAAAAAAATTGAAAGAAGATTTTCTTGCAGATTTACAATTCTGATCAAAAATCGTACATACATTCCAAGTTACAGGGCGATACGATTCTTAATTACTTCAAAATCATGATTTTAGAGTGAAAATAAACTGTCGGATAACTCCGACAGTTTTTACATATTTTTACTCTAAATTCACTCTAAAACCATGATTTTGAGGTAATTAGGAATCGTATCGCTCTGTTTGGAATGTATGTATGATTTATGATCAGAAATGTAAATCTGCAAGAAAATCTACTTTCTAAAAAAAATAATGAATAGAGGGCGCTATCTGGAAAAGATCACATAATATGCCTTTAATGAATGTGCTCAGCCATGCATGAATGCGTACATCTTAATTTCATACAGACATGATAGAGAATTATTGTCTGCTTATTTTGACATGCAATTGTTTAATTTATATTAAATATTTATGTGAAATATTTGAACTTCAATGAGTGTCCACTGTCCAGGAACTTCTTTTGACGAGTGTATACTCATATTTTCTTGATTTAAGTATAAGTATAAATGCATAACAAAGTAATATTGTAATATCGCGGGGTAACAGCGAATGGGAGCTTTTTTTCAAAGAAATTGTCATCACGATGAAGCTATTTTTTGCAGCATTTTTACGCTATCGGTTCGTTATTTATTTATTTTCCGACCATGATTTTGGATCTCCTGGACCGACTTCCATGCCTCATACACAATACAATAATAATACAATACAGAAAGCATTAATTGCGCCATTTCCAAAAGGCTCAGAGCGCTTACAAGATAAAACCTTAAAATTACAACTTAAACTACAAAATGTGAGTGTAACATGAGCATAGTACGTACAATATATTATAGCAATTACAAAATAGATTAGAAACAAAATATAAACAGAAAAACTGTTTAAGGGAACAAATGAGTTTTAAGAGCTTTTTTGAACACACTTGTAGATGATGATTGTCTAATACAGATAGGTAGCTTATTCCACTCTTTTGACGCACAAACTGTGAAAGTTCTATCACCAGCTAGAACTCTAGTGATAGGGTATTGAAGACGTAGATAGTCATTAGAAGATCGGAGTGGTCTCTTTGGAACATATAATGATAAACAATTTGACAAGTAGATTGGTCCTTGGTTATGAAGACATTTATAAACACACAGAAGTAATTTAAAGATGATCCTTTGGCGTATTGGAAGCCAATGCAGTGATTTTAAAAGTGGTCCAGGCGAATGTTTTCGGTCGACTTCAAATACAAGACGTGCAGCCCAGTTTTGCAAACGTTGCAGGCGAATGATGTAAGTAGATGGTAGCGAAGAGAGAAGGCCATTACAATAATCGAGACGTGAGAGTATCAATGAACGTACAGCATGTTGACATGTAGGTTGATCAATATATTTCCTGATTCTGCTGATATTTCGTAAATGGAAAGTAACCGTTTTGCTGACATTTGTGATATGTGATGACATGGTCATTTGTGAATCAAAGAAGGCGCCTAAATTCCTTACGGTCTTCACAGGTTGAATGTTTTCATTTCCAATAGAAAGAGTTATATCAGATGGCAGATGGTGTTTGCGATTGTATGTAGATGCGGCAATAAAGAACTCTGTTTTGCTATCATTTATCTTTAATTTGTTTGCAGTCATCCAGTTCTTAATATCAAATATACACTTTTGGAGTCGAGTTATTGCACTGTTAAGGTCACCCGGCACTTTGGGATCAAATGATATGTATAACTGCGTATCATCGGCATACTGATGATGAGACACATTATGATGATTTGCAATGTCACCAACTGGAAGGGTATAAACAGAATATCCAACAGGTCCGACTACAGAGCCTTGTGGCAAACCAAACTGCGAGATGATTGGATCTGAAAGTTCACCAGCTATATCCACTTGGGTAGACCAATCATTTAGATAGGAACGAAACCAATTTAATGCAGTTCCTTTGACACAAATCCGTTCAGAAAGACGTGAAATTAAAATGTCGTGGTCAATCGTGTCAAATGCAGCTGATAAGTCTAATAACACAAGAAGAACAGCTCTATTAGCATCTAGTGAAAACATGATGTCATTTTTCACTTTTAGAAGTGCTGATTCAGTACTGTGTAGTGCTCTGTATGCAGATTGGTAAGGGTCTGCAAGATTGTTCAAATCCATATGTTCTGTGAGACGTGAACATGCGATCTTTTCAATTAATTTACCAACAAAAGTTATATTGGCAACAGGTCTGTAGTTCTTCAGCGTATTTTGATCAAGAGTTGGCTTTTTCAGTACAATACACTACAAATTGATCGGAACACTTCTGATGTGTTCTCCGATGATCACGTGTTTTGAATACATTACATGTGCTCATAGAAAAGGATATTTCCTACGAAAGGTATGCGCACATAGCGTGCGAAATATTGTGACTTCACATTTATTTGTGCTATGATTGAGGTACATTTCTGCTCAGCCGAAATTTGCTTTTTTCGGTAGATAGCACTATTTTGACATGGCTGTATATGAAAATCAGTCAAAAAGGGACTTAATAAGTTAATTTAACATATCAAAATGGACAAAAAATGTTGAGAAAAGCCTCTACATCACATGTAATGAGCAATTACTGAAAAATATTTTCTGTAGATTCCACACTGGGACGTTATTATCATACTGTTGAAAAAGTGAGCGTGAATCGAGCCAAAAAAAAAATCCAGTTTTTGAACTAAAATGGTCCAGAAAAAACGTTCTTGAAGCCCTCTTGTTAAGCTTGAAATTGAATAATGAAACATGGAAAATAATATGTGCAAAGCGCACATGGAAAATAATATGTGCAAAGCGCACAAAAATTGGCATTTTTAACACTAAAAAGGTCTAGTATAACGTTTTTAACGTTCTTCACATTAAAATCCTCCCCTACCTCCTTCTTTTTTTTAAACTCTTTTTTCAACGGGGGGGGGGGGGGGGGGGGGGGGGGGGGCATGGCCTGCTCCCCCTGGATTATGCCACTGCCCATGTGCACAGGGATAAATAAACTCGGGATGGGAAACGGGCAGCGAAACCCGGTTCCCCTATGCGAGTTGCCATTATTCGAGCCAATCCGGTCTCAAAATTAAATCCCAGCATGCGTCACCGTTAGGCAATCTCTGACACATAAATACTGGAATTAACGATCCACTATAATGTCAACATTTGATAGTGTTACTCTAGTAGCTGTGTAAGAGACGAACGTAAAATAACGATCGCATTATGTGTAAATATTCGGGACATACACATACACTGCCGCCCAAAAGTATTTCTCCCCCTGGAAGCTTGCAAGTTATCACTGTGTTGTCGACAAAGTATTAAACCAGGGGTATGTCACTGAGCTTGCCGATCGGGTCCACTTTTAAATTGAACTTAGTCAGCATAGAATTGGGGGCGCTATACCGTCAGGCGTGATGATTGTAGCAGACGACGCAACGCTGGCCACGCGTCTCTCAGACGACCCAATTTGGCAACGGGAGTGCACCATTTTGAATTATTTTTAACAGTCATCGCCCGGTTAACGATAAAAATCCTTTTAATTATGATGTATTTGTCAAAATGATAGTTTAAAATTCGCGATTACGTGTTATTCACTACGAATTCAAAATTTAGATTTTGCGTGGCCACCGTCGTCTACAGCGCCCCCAAACCTATGCTGACTAACATGCCGTTTAACCTGCCGTTAAACCTGGTTAAACATTGTTAAACGCGTTAAACGCCGGTCACGGACGCATTCCGGACGATTACTATAATTTATTCAAATATGCAAAAGGGTCCGTTTTCGCTACGTACGTTAGTATACTACTTTCCTATCCCAAAGTTAATAGTATCCCTGATTAAACCATCAGACCCAATTACCATTTCATTGTGTCTATTGTACATTTTATATTCATGTTTCCTATTCAGATTCATCATTTAAAAGCATTGCAATTCATGATTTTATCGGGCAAGTCAAAATTCCAATGTAAAATCGCCGTAGTAAATCACCTCATGAATATCAATTAGCTCATTATCGGCAGTGTAACGCTATGGGAATTTTCAACTGAGATCAACTGGTGATGGAAAACTCCATGTGCAGATTTTTATAAATGATAATTGGCATGCGCAGTTTATTGGAATACCTTCAGAAGGAATCATTCCAGCTTAAAAAAACTATTTTTGAGACGACGGTTTATGTTTTTGGCAGATATTCATCTTTATTTAAGGCACACGTAACATGGAGAACCAGCCAAATTTCAAAGTGTGCATGCACGTAGTTTATTGACCTATTTTCTCCAGTGACCTTACAACCCACGTTATCAATAGAATGATTCAAAGCAGTAGAGTTTCCCACTATTTCATCTTCACAAAGGACCGCTCAATAAACCACATACCAAGACATAATAAATCCTTTTTTCTACTATGCCACCGTCTCTTCTCAACCTCAAACAATAGGGAGCTAGACTATCCTATTCAAATCAGATGAATAGGATACTTATCGTGTCCATCCTCTAACAGTACTTATTTACAGTCAATCGGTCCCCGGTGCTTTTTTAACTTGCCGAATTTGCGTTATTACGGCCCGATATGATTTGGTTTTAAAAATATGAATTTCTGACTAAAAACATAGTTCAACGTGAAAAAAATAACTTGATATAGCTGGAATGGTTCCTTCTAAAGGTATTCCAATAAACTGCGCTTGCTAATTATCATTTATAAATGTCTGCACATGGAGTTTTCCATCACCAGTTGATCTCAGTTGAAAATTCCCATAGCGTTCGTTACACTGCCGATAATGAGCTAATTCATATTCATGAGGTGATTTACTACAGCGATTTTACATTGGAATTTTGACTTGCTCGGTAAAATCATGAATTGTAATGCTTTTAAATCATGAATCTGAATAGGATACATGAATGTATTGGTATAAAATGTACAATGAACACAATGAAATGGTTATCGGGTCTGATGGTTTAATACTTTGTCGACAACACAGGGATAACTTGCAAGCTTCCAGGGGGGAGAAATACTTTTGGGCGGCAGTGTATGCTATTTCCTATGCGATCTTGGAAGATAGAAAAAAGTCACATACAGAAATGTAGCTATATCTCTGAGGAAAATATTTTGGCTGAGG